>JAHNZQ020000004.1:1484045-1500864 GCA_019155205.2 Gracilaria vermiculophylla
ACACCCCCAAATGGGGCTAGTGAAGCTAATACTCCTCATAACCACGGTTGTGGCAGCCGGGAGCGGATGAAATACTTATGACGTCCGCTGATGCGGTAGACCCTCGACGGGGCGTTGCACTACAGGTATATTGCACGTACATACCGATCCGCAAAAAAAGTGCCCAATATTCAGTGTGCTGCAAATCTGGTCGCCACCGGGAACCACATATTCACATGTAAGGAGCCCAGTCGGAGATAGAAGGGCAATGCTCGGAGCATTTTTAATTTCCGACGCGACGCATCGCGCACCGTAGGGAGCTTGCCAGTCCTCAAGAAGCCGAGAGCAGACCTCGGGAGCACGTCGGCATGCACCAGATTGGGGCTCGCGTCGGTGTAGAAGATAGCACACACCGTTACGGAGGCGGGTGGGGAACATCCTATAGAGGCAAACACCTTGTAAGTCTGATGGCGGAGCTTGCAAAAAGATTCCTCAAAGGCGACGAATTTGTCCCAAGGGATCGCGGGTGCCCGCAAATTCTGCGTCAAACATACAGATGGCTTCTTCCCCTTCCGTAAAGGCAACCTCCGTGAGGCTTAGGCACGATAGTGAGGAGCCACGAGGAGCCTTTACGCGTGACCCTAAGGAGTTTCCTCGTTGGAGGGGATCTGAGTTCCTGTAGGGGACGGCTGCTGCGCTTGCGAATTGGCATGCAACGTATTTTTTTTCTGAGGTGGAGCCGGTTCGGATGTTGGCCCTTGTGCTGCTAGCGCAAATGCCAGTGGAACAGGCTGTACTCCAAGTGGAGCGCGGTAACCATAGTTTCCATGGGGGAAGCGGATATCATGATAAACAGTTCGATAGCTTTCGCTCTCCGTTGGTGTGTCTTCAGGTCCTAAACGTTCTTCTCCCGTTCGCGCAGGATGGCTGTTTTGAATACCGGGGTGAAAATAGTACAGACTTCTGGATATCGGGACAAGCAAATTCTGCAAGGCGGTGGGTAACCCCGAGGGTTTGTGAATTGGACACTCCTGAAAGATCCTGCCGAGGCGTAAGAAGTAAGACATGAGGGTGACATCGTCCAAGAGAGTGCTCCCTGACGTGAGGCGTATATGAGCGCAAGGGCCTCTTGCTCTCCCGTGAGCCTGAGCTCGTTGACCTACGCTGACCTCCTGTAGGCCAACTATAAGGCGGATGCCCTACGGTTTCTTAAGGACCTCGGTTTATCCGTAAGGGGAGCGTGGTTGCGACGAATGGCAAGGTCGATATCCCCATAGTATCCCACGAAACGTGCTAGCTCCGTACACGTGGTCTTCGGGTGCGTTGTCGAGTGATTACGCACTCTGGCGCGGATCAAGGGAAGAAGTACCTCGACAAACTACGACTTCAACCGACGTTCGGAGTGCATGTTACCACACCGTAAGGCCTTCATCCACAGCTTCTGTGAAACCTCCGTTTCGGTCATCCCCGTATTCTGCCTAGAGGAGGTGACTTCAGGGTGAGCATTGGCTATCACCTTGTCTGTTGCCGGAGAAGGAGTGCTTCTTCATTTGAATATCCATACGGCGCTGGATCTTGGCTAGTCGTTTAGCAACCTACGCGTCGTAAAGAGTGGAGCAATCATTTAACCTAATGGTGTCATAAACCACCACTTTGGCGAAGAGGTTGTTAAGCGGGACGAACTTCCTGAACCTTCTTCTTTTCTCATTGGGGGTAAACTGTCCTCCGAGATGAAGCCGTTTACGGATTCAGATTCTGAGCTTTTTTCCGAATCGGTGTCTTGTTTTCTGTTTTCCTCACTCCGTTTCTTTCGGCGTCTTTTCTTTAAGTTTTCTGGGTGTCTAATGATACCCCCGCTATCGCTGTTCCCCCGAGGTGTTTCTTGTTACTCTCTTTTTGGGTAAAGTACTTCGCGACTGGTATCCTGTCCTCCTCCGTAAGGCAAGAGGTCTAGACTGTGCACAGCTAAAATCCTGAGGTGTTCCTGTCTCTCTATGGCAGTATCCCTTCCTCATCTGGCGCAAAGGGTGGCAGTACCCTGTTTTTCTCTGCTCGGGGTCACCTTGGATGTTGATATAGGAAACCTCTCCTGGACGGAAGAATGACTTTAAAACGACGCTGCGGGGAGCAGCTGCCCGGTTTGCGAAGGAATCTCCGCACGGATAACATCTGAGATCACCTCGAGGAAGTGGTTTGAATCCAGCAAGGCATTCACAGCACGGTGACCACTCTCCTCTGCGATTTCCTCCACAAGGGCGTGGCGGCACGCTCCGAAATCCGCCTCGACACTATCAAGAATTCTTTCGATAAGCTCCCGTGAGAGTCAATCTATAAGGCGCGGAGCCAGGGACTCCAAGAGGGAATTAGCCCCTAGGTGTTCCCGTACTTGCAGTGCCTGAGGTGGCGGCTGCGATGCCATGTGCGGCTCTTTAATCTCCACGTCGGCATTCTCCAAAGGTATCGTGGGGGAGTACGCTTGATCCCGATCATGCACTCTCCGAAAGCGATTCCGGAAACGCTCCACAAAGGAGCCAGGATTCCGAACGAGAACTTAAGGGTCCCCCAGTCTGACGGCCATCGTCTGGAGAGCGCTGCGTGTGCTGGGCCCACCGACGAAGTGGGTTGCTTGAGGTGTAGGGGGGTTTCCATCGGGGTTCTGAGGGGTCCATAGAGGAGTAGGTCGGGGGTGATTTCCTTCCACTTCCGAATCCTCTTATGGAAGAAATCCATTCTTGGGTTCCGATCTTTGCAAACTAGAAAGACTGTTCTCTAGTGACTCTTGTGATTCCCATAAGAAACTGACTTTGTAAGTCGGGAGACCAGCTATAGTACCGTCATTTCTTCTTTCGAGATGGTAGTGTACAACGTCCGTTAGGAGTTTTTGTTCACTCCAAAGGCGCACATTCCAAGTGGTGGTCTCCGATATTCGCTGTAGCGAGTCGGGAGAGTTTCGAAAGGGGTTCCGCAAACACCAAGCGGAGAAGGAGGTTCACTAGGCTCACAATACTCCTCCGGGCGCTGCTACGAGGCGACCTAGGAATAGGCGGCTTAGAAACCTATGAATGTTCGACGAGAGTCTCCAACCGGAAAAATAGACGTATACGTAAGGGTGTTTTGTTGAATTCTCTAGAGGTGGGGCTCAACCAGCAGATTAAGCACCCCACCAGGAGCCCGCCTTGGCAGCTCTCCCTAGTGTGGTAGTTACCTGCACCAATTAACTAAAATAAGTCTAAATTATACAGTTTCTCAAGGGAACTTTAGCGCACGTGAGCCGAGCTATGCACGGTGTGGCTCAGTTAATAAAATACGCGCCCTTCTTAAGAATATCCCGTCGTAAAGCCACACCACAACATCACCTTAGGGTCCACTGTACTACACCAGACTTACGCCCAGCTCGTGTGCCCCGCCCGAAGAAGGCTCTGTTCCTGAAATACTTCGCGAGAGAGATCTTCAAACATCTTTCGTGGTAATTTCCCTTTTGGAGCATAGCACTCCAATCTGTTTGTCCCTCAACCTCTTTCGGGTGCACCGCACGCTGACCACAGTTTTGAGTGATTTACAATTCGTTTCAAAAACATATTATCCCTAAAAAGTGCACCAAAACTGTACTATAGGCTAAATTCTGGACATAGTCTATATAGAATTGTTACAAAAAGATATGTACACCGTCTTCTTTTTAATGAGAATGACTCGAGGTCTTTCACTTTCAAAGCAAGAAAAGCTTAAAATCATAAAGTTAAACGCTTAGCAACACTCCAACAATTCTATCGCTCGAAATTTAAGCATTCTTGGGTCTAAATTGCTTCATCTCTCAATATTCAGACTGTTTATTGATTAAGAAGATCTGCAAGACGTCTTAAGAAGCTCAGTTCAGCGGTAAAGAGAGATATTAATAGTGGGTTTTGCAAAGGAAAAGTATCCTCCAAAACGACTGGAATAAATCCCAATCTCAGCGTTTCCAAATCAACTATATGGAGGCAGATAAACAACACCAATTTATCTAGCTATAAAAAATGAAAACAATTCTTTTTAATAACCAACGCATGCACCATAAAGCTAAATGGTCTATTGGAAAAGCATAAAAAAAAGGAAAACTTTATTTTTACTTATAAACAAAAGTTCAATTTATATAGATCAGACTGCTACAAATATTGTTGGCACGATCTTTGTAAGGAACGTTATAAATTCTATACTAGGCATTCAGGTGAAAGCTCTAGGATGGTCCGGGCGGGAAGTTATAAAAATGATCTGACGGAATTTGCATTTATTGAAACAATCATTAACGCGGAGAATTATCAAGAACTGTTATACAATTATTTTGCTAACTTTTGATATCTGTTTCCATGAAGAACTTTTCATTATTCAACAGAATTATGCGCCTGTACACACTGTGTTTTTAATCAAAAAATGGCTACAGGAGTCAAAGGTACCTATTGTAGAGTGACCGGCGCGCTCATCAGATTTGAACCCAATCAAGACCGTTTGAAAACTGCTGACGAGGATAATTTGTGCGCATGGGAGGCATTTTCAAATAGTTTTTGAACTCAAAAACTGTATTAAAAATTGCTGGAAATGTATAACAGATTAAATTGTTAAAAGGAACATCAATTCGATGTTAAAACGTTGTATTAGCAATAAACAGCAAAATCGATGCAAAATAAACTATTGAGCATCGCGCAGTAAAGACTTGTTGTTGATGATTATATTTTTTTGAAACTGTTTTTTGACTATTCTTTTATCTGAAACTTATTTTTGTAGGCGTACAGTATACATTTGGTAGTTTTTTCTATGAAATCTCACATCATGTCGTATGTTTTTAAAACAGTTTGTATTCGATCGAAAAGACTTTGAGAACGATAGGGTAAATACAGACGTCTTGGTCCAAAGGCGGAGGTGGTACGCTGCGTGCCGGTAGAATGCCTGGCCTTGGGCCGAACATCTCCCAAATTGCTTCCAAATTGGTTTTATCTCATAGAGCGACAATGCTTCTAGAAATCGGAAACATTTTTAGCTTGTCAGTTTCCTATTGTCAAAATTTTTTACTCATTGAACGGCATTTGCATATTTATATTTTTTGCCGGCAGCATTGAATATCGAAAGTGCATAATCTCTGTGCAAAACTGTTATCAAATTGCCCCCTTCAGTTTGCAAACTCGAAAAAAGAATGAGAAGTATGAAATTTGTAGTATTGGCAATATCATCGTTGCCAATTTTCTTCTTCATTACGTCAATAAGCGGTGCAGGTCAATCCTGATGTTGTACACTAACGATCGTTTGGAAGAGTAACGCAGATTGTGAGTGGGTAGTATTTTACTCGTTTTTCTCAGATGGATGCGCTTTAAGATTTCATTTTGCGGTTTTTATGAATAAACGTTTTGGTTCCAGAAAAATAAATACTCGATGTGCAACTTAATAATGTTGGGTTCTTATATTTAGGTTAAGGCTTTTTTATGCATTTACTTTAATATCGCGTTATAGCAACACTTGCCTGCGGGAAGCTGACTTCATATGGGTTCAAAACAATCAGTATATCCTTTGATTTTAGATATTTTGATTGGATTTCTTCGCTTTTTGTAGTCTGTTTAAATTATTCAACCTGTTTGTGTATTGCAAAAATTTAAAACTTCTGTTGTTGATGCAAGGTGAGGAGCAGAGACATAGGATAGTCAAAACATAGTTTCTAACGCATATATGAAAGGTTCAAAAGCTGCAAAAAAATAATTATTTTGGCAACATTACATCCGGGCGAATTGACACTAGCTGGCTAGCTATGGTGGATGTTCAGCGTGGGTTTGCGTCTAGAGCGCGTTTTGGTGATCGGAATCGACTTTCAGTGTTCATACTGAACGCCAGATTTGGCAAGACTCCCACCAAGGCTGTCACATTTGAACCACATGGCTTACTTTCATTGGATACATTTTGGCAAGGGGGCCAACTGCCAATTTCTGAATGCACGCATTACAACAGTGTACCCCAGAGAAATACAAATATTGTTTCTACAAGTGCGATGTATGTTACGTAAGAAGAGGAAGTTTCTTCTTCGGAATGATGCTTACGAAAGAAAACAGGTATGAAGGCCAACCAATTTTGATGCCGAGTCAAGGAAAGGTTTCCTGTAAAACGCCCCAATAGCTGCTCAAGCTTGTCATTTTGAGGGGCATATCGCACTACTGAAAGGTTTGCTATGATTTCGGGTTTCTTGGAGAGGGACGTTCGGACCGCAGTAACATCCACGCTCATGTGTTGCAATAAATTCGTATTCTAGACAGATATCGGCTTGGGGTGATGGGCGTCGAAAATATGGCATACGCAACTCGAAAAGGAGATTAAGGAGCGCTGCAGTCAGTTGATAAGCATGTCAAATCTCTCCTGTGGGCGTTGCTCGAGAGATATAATCATTTTCTTGTTGTACCTATTTCCCAAGCAGAAATATGATTGTATTTGAAGGGGTTGCGAAAATCGCACGCTTCATTTCATGAAGGAACGTAAGGATTTTGAAGGAGAATGGTTGCAGAGGAACAAAGTGTATGGTTGCGAGAATGAGAAATGGTGTGAGGGATGCTATTTATGCCTAATGTCAGGTTCAGGGAACGTTTGCAAACGTACTGACCGGTTGACATGAGAGGGAACGGGCCACGTGCTTCGATGCATGTCGAACTTGTAACAACCAGGATATTCGAGTCATTTTTGATGATAAAGTACAGCGTGTGATCAGTGTTGAAACAGCGATCTATATAAACACAGGCCTGTGTAACAATCTTAGAAGAATGGCATGCGCCAGTCGTATTGATAAGGGTGTCTAAATTTTATTCCCAACAGAATGGACAGAGCGCGGAAAGGGGAGCATGGGAGGGGGGCAGGCAGGTGACTCGTGGGGTGACTGGCTGTCAACGGGCAGCAGCTGTAGGTGAGGGGAGTACTGTGCGTGGAGGAGCGGTGAGCGCTGCCATAGTTTCATTGGAGGCGTGTGGTTGGTCAGCAACAAGACGCGTGCGCAGCGGGCTTCGTCAACAAGGCGGCACGCATGGTGCGCGCGTCGGAGCAAGCGGTGCGAGCGACATATTGCCGCACTGCGGCCATGCAACGCTGTCGTGTGCAGGAGACCCAGCAAGACGCTAATGGCAAGCGCCACATGCCCATGCACGGCGCGGTGTTGAAATTCTGTACAGGCCATTGCCGACATGCGCCCCTGTCTCAAATGTTTCTACTTCTAACACGGCTGCTGTCCCCAACCTTTTTGTAAATACACCACGATCATTAATCCTCTTTTTTCTACTGGTTCCTTCGCCTTATCTCTCATCGTGCTTCTTTCTCCCATGGTATAAAAGCTTCATCCACTGCCCTCTTCCGCCGAATGTTCCAGATCTCACCCTCCATCACCGTCACACTCTCCTTCTTTCCATTTTACACAACCAATTCTCACTGATCCGCACCCCCTCCGCGCCCCCTCCGCCCCAACCCCCCCCACCATCTCGTCGCTTTCGTTACGCTCCCACACACCATTAGATTATCGACTACATCCTGTTCTGGCTTTCTGTTCCGTTTGTTCCCGATGCCTGCTCTAGAGGAGTCCACTGCTCATGCCCATACCCCGGCGATGGGCAAGCGCGTTACCCGCTTCTTTGCTAGGGTCGAGGCCAATCTTTCCACTTACGCCCTTCTGTACCTCTTTCTTATCTTTTACGCAGCAGCAAACCTGTTAATGTTTCTTTGGGGCTTTCATGGCGAAATTAAGCTTCAAGATAATATCGATCGCGGACCAGTCATGAGATATATCATTGGCATCGCTCGCGGAGCTGGATACATGCTCAATCTCAACACTGCCTTAGTAATTTTATTGGCTGCCCGTCTACTATTCACAAAGCTTCGTGACACTCCCATAGCCAATGTTCTCCCCTTGGACAAAGCCTTTCCTATGTTGCACATTATAGTCGGATACGTCATTGCAATCAGTGTGCTCGTGCATGCCGGTTTTCACTTTGGATGGCTATTTGGCTACAGCTTATGGGAATGGGGACTCTGGAGCTTCAATATGAGTGTCATTACTGGTGCTCTTCTGACATCTGTATTTGCCACAATGCTTTGGTTTGTACGCCTATCCGTTCGAAAGAAGAACTTTCCACTCTTCTACAGAGTTCATATTATTGGTGCCACTCTCTTCTTCCTTTTACTAATTTTCCACGGAATGTACAGAAACAGGCCGGAGACCTACAAGTACATCGTACCGACCCTGATCATATACCTGGCAGACCGTATTTTGCGCCGTTTGCAGGTGTCCACCACCACCCTGCAGCTTTCTGCTTCGAACACTTTTTTCAAGGACGACAACGTGTTGGAGTTGCGTGTACCGAAACCCTTTCAATACCGATCGGGTCAGTACGCAGAGTTACAGGTGCCTTCCATTAATCGGGAGTGGCACCCGTTCACGATTGCTTCTGCCCCTCACGAGGAGACGCTCGCCCTGTACATCAAAAAGCTTGGCGACTGGACAGGGGCTCTGCACGAAGACTTTGCGGCCCGTATCAATGGTGATGAGCAGGAGCCAATCTCAGTGTTGGTACGGGGCCCGTATGGTGCACCGTGCCAGCACGTGCGTGGCTATGAGCGCGTTGTGCTCATCTCTGGTGGCATTGGTGCCACTCCCTTCTCTGCTGTGTGTAAGGAACTTCACCATCTCAACACTGAACACGGAACTGTCGAGAAAGTGGAGCGTGATGTTTCGGACACAGACAAACGCGTAGAAATGAAGCAGGTTGAGAAGCGCATGTATAAGGCCATAAGAAAACTTTATAACGTTAACGTCGATGCAGCAGTTCATCAAGTATCTGCAGAGGATGAGCAGCGCTCCGCATTTGTCACCGGTATGTTGGATCTTGCCGCCCTGAATAGAAATCAAAATGACCAGCATTTATTGGCAACGGAGGATTCATCTACAGATGCTGATGATGGGGCTCAGGATCCGAACGATTTGACTTCGACTGATTCATTCTATGAGGGGTCAGACAGGCAGCCACCACAACATCGCCGTAAGAAGGAATTCCAGAAAAACGATGCAATATTCGTGTCGAGCATGAAAGCTCTTCCAAATGCGCGACAAAAGATGATTAATTTGTTTGATTCCCGATCACATCTTCTCACCTTTTTGCACTCCACACGGGTTCAGTTCTTCTTACTGGTGAGTTTGATACTAAGAATTGTCATCATTTCAATTGGCGGAATCTGGGAATCAGACTTTGTATCAATTCTTGGTGAGCCAGAAACCAGCCGTGGTATTTGGGTTGTGATTGTTGACACTTTTCTAAGCATGTTCGTGAGTATTATGATTCCTTTGACCGTGGCACTGGAAATAGCAGCAATGGGCTCTCGCTTCTTTACAGGATCACGTTTGTTGGATCTTTTCGTACTTGTTCCGGCTGCGGTTGCCACTACAGCTTTGGACATCAAAACTTGGGTTAGAGGAAGACCTCTAGATAATGGCGTGATTGGTCTCAACTATCTAGGACTGCTTCCTGTCATGTTCATTTTACTACTGACTCGCTTGCATGGTACTCTAGGTGGACGTAGGCTTACGGATACCAAAAGACGATGCCAATGCCACATCCACGCCAAGGCTCCGGAGGTTGACTTTGTGTGGACAACTCCCAAATCTGACACTGATTTATGGCTTCGACAAGAATTAGAGCCGCTTGCTGGTGGAACAAAGTTGCGCCTCCACAGATATGTAACGAGAGAAAAGGAGCTTGATGAAGAAATGGGCGTCGGTGAGGAATTCATCGCCGACTCGAATCTAGGTCGTCCAGACTGGGATTCGGTCTTTTCTGATGTGGCATCACGAGCACAGAGTGACACAACTGTAGGTGTTTTCTTCTGTGGGCCTCACAAGATGGGAGATGCTATTCAAAAGAGTATTCGAAAGGTGGAAATTGTCAGTGCTTTGAAAGGGGCATATCTTCGGGGATTAGATGTGTCTACTGTTAGTAGAGATGTTGGTGTTGGAAAAAGAGTTGTACGAAGACTCGAAGAGCGTGGCTGTTCGGTAAGATTTGCTTTCAGAGAGGAAAACTTTGGATGATTGGACTTTCCATTTTCGTTGTCCATCTTAGAAGCTTTAGAGTATTAGTATAGCTTCGTATATATGTCCTCTGTAGGCTCCTATGCCATATATGTGGACTGAAAGAAAGTGTGTATAGCAAATACAGTTGTAAAATGTTTGTTTTGTTTGTTTTGTTTATTTTGTTTGTTTTGTCATTGTGAGCTTGAACTTTGAGAAATGAATTCAAAACACTGGTATGAGCATTTATGTCATCACAATGCAACACAAAGAGGAAAGAAACAAATGCCTCAGTGGATTAAATTAAATCTCGGGGGACTGATTCATTCACAGTATTTCTGAAGCTTGTGAAAAACGAGTAGCAATCAAAGCAGTATTTCAGCACGAGAGTATTGTTTGGTATATATTACTTTTTCTCGGAAGTTTCAAGAAATCTGTTTGATTTTAACATTACTTCAGATAGGCGAGAATTTCTACTACAAGCTGACTGCAGTTCTTGCCCAACGCACTTCTTCCAGTTGGAATTATCGCGGATCAGAAATCATTTATGAGTACACATGCGCATTGTTGCAAGAAGCGGTTCTTTGATGGGGGTTCCGACGAAGTGATTGGGTGAGAAGTTGTTCCTTGCTTGGTTTTGTGTTTTTTCTAGCGATGTCTTAAAAAAGTTCTCCAGTCGTGGAGCTCTGTCCACACACTCTTAGAAATCCTACCAAATTTCAATTACGTGTCGTGCTGCACGTTCACACCACCATGGCTTTTCTATCTTGTCATGCTACTGCTCTGCATCAACGAAGGCCATCTGTTGCCGCTCTCCATGCTGATGAGGCATAGCCCACCAGTTCTTAGGTGCGACTCCGAAAGAATTGAATTCTATTCTGGTGGAATCTGTCGAAAACGTGATGGCACACATGGCTGTACTGATCTTTGCATCATGATGTGCAAAAGTCATTTACTATTGATATAATATGCATTACTGTTCCAATTGCATCTCAAACTTTTTTGTTCTTCATCCTGCGATATAAGAATGTATACCCAAGTCGCATGTTTGCTCTTTAAGCAGATATTTCTGCAAGACTACAGATGCTTTCGTCTTTCTCGAGGTTGAAAGCTCAGTGATTCGATGCAAAGTAAGAAAGGAGTCGCCGTTGTTTTTATTAATGGTTAAAAAGTGATAAAAAATGTTTCAAAGGCATGAAAGTATCTTGACGGCGCATTTCGTCGGGTAATAATAATTCAAATTGTAATACATGATACGAGACTAAAATCGTACGAAGTGATTTCTACCCGAAATTCTCCTCCCGAAAGACAAATCTCAATGAACAGCCATTCTCTTCCAAACTCTTCACCACCCTTTTTCCTACACCTCCATCCCGACTGATCGTAGAAATATTTATGCCTCGAAGATATGCTTCTTTTAAAGCGCTAATAATTTTCACTTTTCGTATGCTTTTTTTAATTGCGTCTCCCATCTTGTGTAGGCCGAAGAAAAACACCCCCACGGTTCTGTTACTCTTTGCTCGTGAAGCAATGTCCGAAAATACCGAATCCCAGTTTCGTCGGCCTTATTTTGAGTCAAAGATGAACCATGCCCATTTCTACGTCCAACTGCTTTTCCCTCGTCACGTATCTATGCAAGCGCAGCTTTGTGCCCTCGGCTAGTAGCTGCAGTTCTTGTTTGAGCCACACATCTGCCGACGAATCGGGAGTGGTCCATAAAAAGCCCACCTCCGGGACTTTAGAGTGCAAATCACATGTACAACTTTTGGAGGTGTCCGTCAATTGCCTTCCGCCCAGAGTCCCGTGCAATCGAGTTAGCAGCAGCACAAATAAGGTTGGCAGAAACACTAGATAAGTGAGTGCAATCAAGCCATTCTTGCGAGGTTCTCTTTCTATCCAGGTCCGAATATCTATAGCTGTTGTTCCTACTGTTGTTGGTACGAGTACGAATAAACGCAATATTCGCTTGCCGGAAAAGAAGCCTGAGCGCATCACGGCGAGCTCCAGCGCAATTGTCGTGATAATCATCACTGTCACGAAGGCACTATGAAAAGTATCTATAATCACCACCCAAAGTCCATTGTTTTCATCGGGGTCAGATAATATAACAAAAAAGTCCGATTTCCAGATGTTTCCAATTGACATAGAAACAATTCTGAATATCATTGAAACTAGGAAGAATAAGTGTGCCTTGGTCGAATGCAAAAAATGCTAGGATGCATGAGCGTGAATCGAATACATGAATCATCTTCTGGCGGACAGTTGGAATGGCCTTCGTGCTCGAAACAAATATAGGATCATCTTTTTGGAATTGTTTCTTTGTCTTGATGACGTAAGTTTTGGGCATTTCTTTTTCCTCGATTTAGTAGTATAATTCGTCAGTATTTGAGCCATTAGGATCAGATATTTTCTCATCCCCAACACCAGTAGACGAACTTTCAAAGCTTAAACACGGCGGATCACCACTGGTTTCTATGCAGTGCAGCAATGTCCAGCATGCCTGTGACAAATGCCGAGCGTTGTTCATCTACTGTCGTCACGTGATTGAGGGCGGCGTCCACATTCACAGAGTACAGTTCCGAAAGGGCCTTAAACGTTCGCTTCTTTATTTTCTTGATTCCTAACTCCTCCCCCATCTTCGGTTCTTTCTGTCAAGTGATTGGTTGCCCATACATAGCCTCTTTGTTGAGGTGGTGAAGCTCCATACACACAGCAGAGAAGGAAGTGGCACCAATGCCACCAGAGATGAGCACAATGCGCTCATAGCCACGCACGTGCCGGCACGGTGCACCATACGGGCCTCGTACACTACCAACACAGAGATTGGCTCCTGCTCATCACCATTGATACGGGCCGCAAAGTCTTCGTACAGAGTCCCTGTCCAGTCGCCACGCTTTTTGATGTACAGGGCGAGCGTCTCCTCGTGAGGGGCAGAAGCAGTCGTGAACGGGCGCCACTCCCGATTAATGGAAGGCACCTGTAACTCTGCGTACTGACCCGATCGGTATTGAAAGGGTTTCGGTACACGCAACTCCAATACGTTGTCGTCCTTGAAAAAAGTGTTCGAAGCAGAAAGCTGCAGGGTGGTGGTGGACACCTGCAAACGGCGCAAAATACGGTCTGCCAGGTATATGATCAGGGTCGGTACGATGTACTTGTAGGTCTCCGGCCTGTTTCTGTACATTCCGTGGAAAATTAGTAAAAGGAAGAAGAGAGTGGCACCAATAATATGCACCGTTTAAAAGAGGAAGAAATTGTCTCTTCGAAGAGAGGGCCGCGCAAACCACAACACGACACCAAACACAACAAAGAGCAGTAATCCAGTAGTGACACTCATATAAAAGTTCCAGAGACCCCATCTCCGGAGGCTGAATCTAACTCGCCATCCAAAGTGAAAGCTTGCATGCACAACAACAGTCGCGGCCGTGGTGTAACCAACAACAACATGTAGCAGTGGAAAGGCTTTGTCCGGCGGCAATACATTAGTCACTGGGGTATCTCTAAGTCGAGTGAAAAGGAATTGAGAGGCGAGAAGAATGACAAAAGCAGTGTTAAGATTAAGCATGTATCCAGCTCCGCGGGCAACGGCGATGATGTACCTCATACTTGGACCTCTTTGGATGTTTGGTTCGTGCACTAATTCTCCGTGAAATCCCCAAAGAAACAAAAGCAGAATGGCTGCCAGGTAGAAAGTGAGGAACAAGTACAGATGGGCATATGTGGAGAGATCTGCCTCAACGTGAGCCGAAAAACGTGCCCAATCTCCGAAAGAATGATAGCCGTTGAGCAGCTGGACCTTGCAACGTCACATGCCCCGGCTGAGACATTTGGTGGTAGAGTTTGTATGAACTTCAAATTTTGGCTCACGGCGTAAAGGATGTTAAAGGATGGGGGGCTTGCTAGGGAGCTAGAGAGCGAGGCTAGGAGAAAATTTACAGGTTATGATGGTTTCAGCGGAACAAGGTACTAACATGAGAAAACGGTCGTTATATAACGAGCGAGAGCACTGGGAATGATATAATGAACGGTTGAGTACGTACAGCTCATCAATGAATGGACGACGTATCGATTGTGGCCGAGCTTTATGGAAAATAGGGAGAAACAAACAGCAAGTACTCTTCCTATCTGACACCGAAAAACTTATACCCAGACGACTTTGTTTGGATGATGCGTTTGATTCATTCATCCACGACAGTATAGAAGAAACTTCTACACGAACAACGACAATGAACACCAACTTCAGTTGCATCACGGAGGACAATCTGGGTTGGAATGTGTGGAACGCGGTTTTGAGGAGCAAGAGGATTGTTTATCTTGGTGTGTGAATGGAGGGGGTATGATGTGATGCATTTAGTTTGTAATCGTATAACTAAGTGTATAAATTACATCGGCTTATTGAAATGACTCGGGATGAGTGCTGTTATCATGGGGGTGCCAAAATATGATGCTCAAGGGTGTTGATAAAATATGAGGTTGAACCATTCAGCACTGAAGTAGCTCGTTATTTTGGAAAACTTCCGGAGACCATGGGTGACGAAAATATGTGCTACGGATAGAGTTTCTCTGGTGCGACCTTACGTGTTAGTGCGAGGAATTGGGGCCATTCGATTGCGTTACATTGTTGAAGAGTGGAATAGATACTGTAGTGTAGTAAGTCGCCATGTAGCGAGTAATTACGAATGGTAAATTAGGACTTGTTGCTCAGCCTGTATTGCAAGGGCGTTTGTGGACTAAAGACTTGTAAATGCAAGATATTGCGGCGAGATGCAGATCAATTCGCTGTCGGTACCACACACTGGGGAGAGAAAATTGCCGATCATTGGGCTTGAGTGACGTGTGGCTGTGATGAGCGGTACGCTGCGTGGCGCCCTTTTCGGCGTGCGATTCGCGTTAACAGAGAAATAATCAGCGCCGATTGCGTGCGTGTAAAGCTCTCACCATAGAAACATATAATCGGTGCAGCGTACATAAAATAGGCGCCACGACTACGCGTTTTCGTCGTCGCGTGCGTGTTTATGGTCACAAATACGAAAGATCCGAATACCCTCCCGTCCAAGACACACATTGATGGTCATGTTGAGGAAAAGGCCAAAGAAGTACTCACTGTTCGCTGCTGTTCCTGCGCTTTTCGACCTCTGCCCATTCGCGCTCAACGATCCATTCGTCGTGCGAGCTCCATTCTATTCCATATACGAATCCCCGTATGCATGCTTAAGTATTTAAGTATCCAATTTTCGAGCCTGAAAGAGTTGTTGGTTACTGTATTGGTCAGGTTTCAACATACCTGATATTCATATTTTGATACCCGAGTTTCCTAGCCGAAGGCAAAATGGAAAGCAGAAGTGTTGAAATGTTGTTGATCAATAAGTCTATAACAAAGAATGCCTCTGTTTCATAAGTGTCGACCTGATGTTCTTCAGCCCTTCACAGCCACGAACTGGCTCAAATAAATCAAATTTTGTGTCTGCCTTGAAAGCGCAGTTACTGCTGCCATGCAAACAGTTTATAGTGTTCCACGTGCCGAAGGAGTGCGATCAGATTGAAAAAACATTAAAAAACAAATAAGTGCACTTGTCTGCTACCACCAAAGCCAGCCACCATCTTCAGACGACAACCATAAAGTACATCTAATTCTACCCTGAAAGTCGATGCGCACTCGCGTCAGTATTCACTGCTCTGTCGCTTCTTGTTCTTCCCCAGTGTTATACTATAGCAACAAATCCGTAGTTGGTGCTTCCGTTCGGAAAGTTCGATTCCATTTTTTGTAGTCAAGCAAAGCGCAAAACATGAGTGGTGTATGATCTGTGGAAAATATTTACGGCAGTTTTCTGGAATATAATACAGTGCGTTTCAAAAACATATTACCCCTCAATAGTGCGTGTGGTACTGTCAGCCCTCCTGTCGAGGTAGTAAAGCACAATATCCGTTAGGAGTTTTTCTTGACTCCAAAGGCGCGTATGCCTAAAGGGTGGTCTCCGGTATCCGCTGTCGCGAGCCGGGGGAATTCTGAAAGGGATCCGCAAACACCAAGCGGAGGGGGAGGTTCCCTGGGCGGTCAATGCTCCTACAGGCGCTGCTATGATGCGACCTGGGGATCGGCGGCTTAGAAAGCTGAGTTGATCGACGAGAGACTCCAACCGGAAAAGTAGAAGAAGACTCAAGGGTGCTTGTCTTTACTTCCCCAGAGGTGGAGCTCAACGGGCAGCTTAAATATCAGGCCGGGAGCCCGCCTCAGCAGGTCACACTACTATGCTACTTACCTGCATAAAATATCTAAAATACATACTAAACTCTACCGTACCCCAAGGATACTGTAGCGCACGCGGGCGAGATTATGCACCACGTGGCTTAGCTAATAAGTTTCGAACCGTCCTTAGGAATATTATTTCTTAGGGCCAAACCACCGTATTATCGTAGGAGCCACTGTACTACATACCCCCTTTCCTAAATTGCACCACGTCCACGAGGTGCATCTTACGCTTTCTTGATCCCTGGGGTGGCTCCAATCGGGATTGCGGCACGTGCGGCCTCCGGCGCATCGCCCGTTCTTTCCTTCAGGCGTTCCATCTCTTCTCCATACTCCCGCGCAGCGGGTTGGTGCGGGTTCGTGTTTCACTCTTTGCGGCGTTCGTGGTCTCTATTTCGCCTTCACCCGGCGATACCTGTAGTGCAAACCACGAACGTGGCACAGACACGAGCCGCGTCGCGGAAGCACCACCAAGGTGTTCAAGCTTGCTCCCAATGAGAGGTTGCACAGCGAGAGAGCCCTCTGATAGGGTCGACACGAGC
>JAHNZQ020000004.1:1521843-1543412 GCA_019155205.2 Gracilaria vermiculophylla
CTTTTTTCTAAGAATCAGTAATGCACGCCGAGCAACCATCGCATACTGCAATAATTGCAGATTTTTTGGTTTTCAATTTCCACGCATTGCGTTCTAGCAGGGTGATCTAGCATTTCGAGAACACAGAAGAAGTGCAATCTCAACAAATTTGTGCATTAACGGGGCTTGTGCAAGTTTGTAAGAGAAGATGGGAGAGAAAAAGAAAGACATATGAATAGATAAAGAGGTAAGCAAAACAAAGGGGTAGGCCACGTTCTCCCCAGTTCCTTCAAGGGACCGTCTCTGGAGCATACAAATAACATGCCGCGCTTCTTCGTCGTCGTTACATGCCACATAATTGCACAAGTTCTCAAAGTGTACAGATTTAGACCCTAATTGTGCACAAGTCATAGTTCAAATTAAAGCACATGAGGTGACCCTGGTTACAATTCAGTGCCAGCTGCATGATCCAAATACAGCTCTAAAAAATTGACACTTCGGCCATATTCGCACATTCCTCTCATATTGCATAGATAGTCCACTCTTTCACATCTTGTCCAATTACAGCGCTCCACCTGAGACAGTTCACAATAACATTCCATAAAATCCGTAACACTTATAGACGCCACATTACATTACGCCATTTGCAGCAGCCAGTAGTTTTGCGAGTTCACGTTGAGTTCGTGGACACGCACATATGCGCTTTTTGCGCGGGGGTGCCAAAAACAGCCCATGCTCCGCAGCAATTTTGAACTTCAAGTACGTTGTTTAACCCTGAGTGACTGGAAGGCACTCGACCTTGTTTCAACATCAACACTCCTCCTCAAGTTCCTGAGCAAGCTCGATTCTCTTCAAGATCGATTGGGTATCCGACCGACCAAACGCCTTCTTGGGAGTATCTGCACCATTCAGCTTTCCGGGAACATACTGAACATTAATAATGGGATTCTTAACCAGTACGCAAATAAAGTGCAGCTTGACATCTATGTGCTTTGCTCTACCCGACAGACACTTCTCGCCTGCACTTCAATTGATAGAAATCTGGTGGTCCGAATGTACAGAAACCACTTCCTCCCTGCCCAATTCAAGTTTAGAGAGCACACGCTTCATCCATACGATGTCCTGCGCCGCCATGGTCAACACGTAGTATTCCGTCTCCGCCGTGGACAACACAATAGAAGCCTTCTTAGCACCAAAGAACACCACAGCGGATCCAAATTTGATCATGTAATTAGTATTAGACTTGCGATCGGAATCGTCTCCAGCATAGTCTGAGTCAATGGAAGTCAGCGGGGCAAAGGGAAATTTGAGGGGATGCAAAGGAAGTTCGCTAGCTCTGGCTTGGATTTACTTGGAGGTGGCTCGACCGCGACTTTCATAATGGCTCAGTCGCACCGACTAGGCTGCATCAGAAATTACACTACAAAAGGCGAGACACTTAATACTACCAATCATATTGTAACATGACATAAATGTACCAGCCACAAATCAATAACGCTTACAACAGCAAAACAAAACTAGGCATGGCAGTTCCGTACACTCACGAGACCATGACAATGCACAAATTCACTCAACCACCTTACACTCTCTGTATTCCGCCACCACTCGTGTCCATACAGCAATCTGTGTCCATAATTACCCTGACGAGGCACACCATACCAAACCATATCTGGTGTACATCAAGCTGAGTTTGCAATGTGTACACTTGGAAACCATATGGCAGTGAACAATGTGTCCAATAGCATAGCTGCATACGTGTACCACCAAAATCCTTCTTTTTCCAAATGCATGTAGCAACAACATACTTCACGTCTCAGAGACAGCAGCTCAGTTTCTCTGACACACAGAGTCAAAATCCAACACAGATCATGGTCCCTGAAACATTTGGTTTTCAGTGACAGCATATGCATTTCATTCAACATTCGTTTCGGTGTTGTTACCCTGCGCAGTCTTTCTCTTCTACTATTTTTTCCTGTTCTTGTGTTTCCACGGACTGCATATAGGCTTACGACACATAAAAAGGTCTTGTAATTCGATTGTCCCATTTGTTAGGAACATATGTTTTGCTGATTATTTTGCCTCTCGACATTCGCAATCTCCTTGGGAACTGATCCAGTCTGAAAACGTGTATTGGTTCCGAATCCGCACTCAAAGAAGAATACTATACCCTAGAAAGCTCCGTCGACGCCTACCGCAATCTTTGATGCTTCTTCAAACATTTTTGTACTGGGTTTGCGAACTTCCAGGAGAATTTGAAGCTTCAATTCTTGGGCGAATATAGAAAGCTTCTCGGAATCACTTTTTCGTGGAATGTCGATCACAATGTTTTGAAAATCAGATAAATAGATGAATACACTGGTTCCTTACTTTAGCATATAGAGTCTGTTTCGTGTTCTCACAGTACTGTCTTTAGGCACAAACTCGTTCTTGACAGAGCTCAAAGGCTTCCCAAGCAAACAGAACCATTTCTTCTAACACCAGGGTAAACCAAGAGTTTGCAACAACCCCAGTCACATACGTTAAGGCGAAATCGACTGCAGCGAAGTGCACGCCTGTTTTTTGGGGTATTCCCGTAGACGAGCATTCAACGAAAACCCCGCGATAGAATGCTAATATAACTCAATGCCGAGCAAGCGGCAAGGGGCACGAGCCCTACACGTGAGGAACTTGGAACTCCCAGTATGACCGGTGCCTGCGACAGTGCACCAGTGGTGGTCAAAGTGGTGGGATAATTATTTACTTAGATTTTTAATTTATTTTATTACCCCTATAGTACTTGAAAGGGCTGGCGTCACCGCCGCCGCCCTCAGTAAAAAGTAAGCAATGTTTCGGCTCAGAGACTTTCTATTACATAGGTATTTGCCTCTCACAAAGACTATCTCGCAGCGTACGGCAGCTCATCCGCCTTGTTTGCTGAGAGCGCCCTTACTTGGGTATACTACCAGTCTCACTGTGCTCTGTCCTTGTACGAGGATATTTACAGGTCTCCGTTGTTTGCCTAAAGCCTACCTTTCTTCTTTCCACTTTGGTGGTACATCCTCCGCCCTGTGGATCTCGTAACCCGCACTCCCCATTCATTCTTTATCTCTTTCCTCCACGGAGGAGACGCACTCTCAAACATCCACGTAGATGGGATCTTTCTCATAATTCTCCCGCCAAGTGCTTACGGGGCACCCTTGGTCTTACATCCGACATTGTCGTGTTCTTCCCTCGATAGGGCTTTACCGACGAAGTTTCTCTGCGGAGGAAGATTCGGACGTCATCTCGTGCTTTTCTCGCTTGTGGGCTATTGCACTACAACTAGTGCTAGAACTGTTCTTATACACTCACTGCCGCATATATAAAGTCTACTAAATACTATAGTTTTGTATCTTTTCTATCATAAATAAAAAAAATGCAAATCATGCCTTTCTATAGAACCTTCTAAAAGCTTCTAGATCCCTAAAGCCGTATAATTTGTTCAAGAAGCTTCTTATTGGTTTTGAAACACCTCTTTTTTAGTAAAAAAATTTTGGAAGTGACAAAACTTGTGATAATAGTTTGCGTTTGATTTTTGTCCAGGTTTTTGTATGAATATCGGCATTAATTTGTTTTTCCAAAGGCCAGTTTTCCAATCGAACATAATTTTTTCTCCAAATCATTTTGAAGAGGAAGGCAAATTATTCTAATGCGTTTTGATTTTCATTTTCCACCTTCCTTTTTGGACAGTTGCACAGTGTCTACTTACTCTTTGAATGTGATATCAAATTATAATTTCAGTTCTTTCCATAATTTTGGAAGCCGTTGTCCTTCTTTCGTAGATTACTTTAAAGCCTTTATTACTACCACTATCGTTGCCAAGGCTACACAATAATGTTCTCGACTGTTCCAAGATAGTAGTGAATTCCTGTAAGTTGTTGCATAAGCTAAAAATGGGTTTTCTTCTGTTTTTACTATCCTATCTGGAGTCACTGTATATCTTCAAGGTTTTCGTTCAAAGTTCGAGGGCATAAAAGACAACAGTTTTTCGTTTTCTGTACATGCCGTTGAACTGTTTTGCATGCTTTCCAGTTAATATCTGAGCATTGTTCTGTAAGTGGATATATATTTTGCAATAAAATTGAACATAAATCACGTCGATTGCCAAGCATCACATACATAATAGATCTGATGAGTTCTGGATAGAAAATATTCATTCATGTGCGCTTTTTTTTCCAGATTTTAAAAATGTAATTTTTTACAATTAGAGTAGTGATACCCTCTCAATTACTTATATTAATTTTTTTCAAGATCTGAGTTGCAAAGGTTTGTGGAAATAAATTCATGGACCATTTTTCTCGATGATCATCAATCTCTGAAGTGCAACGCTCTCCATGGAGGTTTTGCTCGCCACCTTTCCAACTTACCGGACTCCAGTTCGGCCGTGTATATGAAAACTGTTACCGTCGCAGGCACGATTCACGTCTGTTTGCACTGTAGGCTTTGGAGTAGCCGAAGCGGAGCGTGTCGCGTGACGTGGCACGTGCGCCAGGTGGCCTATCACCCTCAAACTAATAGACAGATTTAGCGGTTCAACCGCACTTCACTCGTGTCGCTGTGGAATTATGTTGCGGACCACCCTACCTCCTGGGATCTCTTCCCGGATGCCATGATGTATGCGTATCATACGCAGGCACACTGGTCCGCTGGGCTTACTTCATTCGAGCTGGTCTTTTCGCGTACTTCCCCATCCTTGGCGTTGAAACGAAATGTGCAAGCGGATAATTTCCGTCCAGTAAGAGAATACAGCCTAGGATGGAAAGGTAGGCTTCCCAAGCTCTTGCTGGCTGCCGGGAAAGCGATGGAACGCGCTCAAGCCACAGAAAAGCGGAACTTCGATGACGGCCTGTGCAGTCACTTGTCAGAGCGTCTTCACCTCAGGACCAATGTGTTTGTTAGAAAAATTTTAAATTACCACCGCAAAGAATGGCAGTAGCCAGAGGCTCTCGTATGTGGTGGATGGCTCTTCCCAGGATGTATCATCGGACCGCTACAAGGTGGTAATTGCCGTTGGCGAGAAGCAGGAGTGCCTGTCACGAGACTGCGTAAGACAAGCGCCTCCTCCCTCACATGAGGTCTCACCGGCCGACAACTCTTCTATTCCGGTATCATATCCTTCAAACACCACGTCCTCTCGACCTCTGGTGATTCGAATAACCGCGCGGGAATTTTTGGACCTTCCGACACCAGCGGGAGCCTCAGCTCCACCGGTTTTTCTGCTCCCACTTCTTTATTCACCTCACCGTTGCGTGTATCCGCGCCCCACGAAGGCACTGTTTTCACAAGTTTCCGCTTCGTCTGAGATGGCGGAATCCGGCCACTTCATCTTGAATCAGAATTTCCAGCCGTCACGACGGAACGCCCTTGTAGTGCCACCTTCTATTATGGAGAACAACACCGGAAACCCGGAAGAGAAAGTGCCTACGGCCACAGTCGCAGATGAACCCATGGGTTGATCTGCGGATTCGAATGTCACATCCTTGCGAATGTACATGTACCCCCCGAACACGTCGGATACAGCGAGCTTGGATGCGGAGAACTAGAGAATCTGTCCCGCGGACAGGATCCAGCCGCAGCCCTCGACAAGCCCGTGGCACCACCTGCTGAGCAGTCGCTAACCCCAAGGTAGAACTCCCCGTCCAGAATATCAGCCAAAAATCAGGCCGTAACCTCACGAGAACCCCAAGAGACTCGTCCGGAACACCGGAATGACAAAGAAACCGAGCGATCGGTTTCCTCGGAAACCCTGCTCCGAGACATATGTAGCAACGAAGGGAGTAAGAATGCCCCAGGCATGATCCTGACGCGGCAGGCCGGGAAGTGTATATTTGAGAGTACGTCCTTGACTGAGATCTCGAACACGAAGTGGATTCACAGGGGAGCCTCTGGTATCGAGTCCGTTGGTACAGATATGACCCGAGTTGGGATATGCTACTGCCGATCGATCATCTGCCCTGCCCCGTGAGTCTACAGTACCACCGCAAGGTGGGATTGCTTCTGCTAAATATAATGGACCACGCCCAAGTGGGATAAGAAACCGCAGGAACAGAAGGAGCTGCACCCAAATGGCAAGTATGTAAGTTAATATTGCAACATGACCTCAATCTCTCAATTCTTTGCCTTTCCTTCGCCACTTTTGTGGTACCGTCAGATCTTCTTTCGAGGTGATAGCGCACAAAGTCCGTCAGCAGTTTTTAGTGACTCCATAGGCGCAAGTTTCTAAAGATGGTCTCTGATAAATACGGTCACGAGCCGGGGATATCCTGAAAAGGGGTCAACAAGCAACAAGCGGAGAAGAGAGTTCACTGGGTGGACAATGTTCTTACAGGCGCTGCTATGAGGCAACCTGGGAATCGGCGGCTTATAGACCAGAAGGCATTAGAAAAAAACTGTCTAGCCAAAAATAGTAGAAAAAGACTAAAAGGTTCTTTGTTTACTTCCCGGGAGGTGGGGTTGGACCGGCAGACTAAGTACTGTGCCAGGAGCTTGTCTCAACAGCTCTAACTACTCTACTATTTAACTACACTGTAACTCTTCAGGAGTACTGTAGCGCTCGTACGCTCAATAATTTACGACCCGGCTTAATTGATAAAACATGAACACTCCGGAGGAATATCCCGTTGTAAAACAACAAGACAATATCACCTTAGCATCCACTGTACTTAATACACTTTTTCCTTACCTGCATCACGTTTCCGAGGTGCGTATTTCTATATATTGATCCTGTAACGGCTCCTAATGGCGGCGACGTCATAGCGGCCTCCCACAATGCAACAAATCCCCTCCTCCAGAGATTTCTTCAAAATTTAGAAATTTCGTGCAGCGTGCAAACCTTGGCTTCGCGGATCTCTTTTAACGCTTTTTCGGGTCGCTGACTTTTCTGGAATCAACATGATCTGCTCCGTTTTGGCGTACCTCGCTCCGTGATATAGCACCAGTCGAAGGTGATCTCTTCTGTGGGACCTGGGTGTCATCCGTACGGCGTAGGTGGTCTCCTGTTTGCATTCCGTATGCGGGCCGGTCTGAAACGTCCACTGGTCTCATCTTGTGGGGCTGTGCTGCTGATTCTTCCACGGTGTTCGCCGCGCCGATTTCCTCAAGCATCCGTTTCGGGAAACGCCCGAGTCGTCATGTCCGGTCTTTCGATTTCGTTGGAGACGTTTTAACTCTTATTATTCCCTTCTGTCATAGCCCTGGTCTCCGCTTACTATGAACTCGTGCCCCGCTATGTTGCTTTGCTCCTCCCCTGCATTTTTTGCTCCGTCCTCTCCGCGTATTCTTCGATGGCGTCGTAACGTGGTCCCCTTGTCCGACGCATACATAGTGGCGCATCTCTCTCCTGGTGGTGTCTCGTCCAACTACTCTGCTCCCAATACATACTCGGTCTCCGTTCTTCCAACTTTATACACCTTAAAGATGACTTCTCCGGCCTAGGCTCCTTCTTCTCCATCTGATCCTGAGGTGTGTCACACCTTAACCGGTGCGCCGCTCCGCAAAGTGGAGCACTTTGACCATCGTTCTACGTGGGTCACTATGTCCTTCCAGTATAGGTGCCTCAGTCTCCATTGTTCGGTGGAAGATTAAAATTAACAATTTTGGATCGTACCTTTAGGCGATGCGATTCCGCACCGAACCGCACGTCGCTTGGAACGACCAGAAGCGGAACCGTATGGACGCCTTCTTCGCCCAATGGCTCAAATCTCCGATGAACTGTGACAATCCTTCAACGACGGTAGGACGCTGCGACACTGCGTATCTCAGGTGATACGAAGAGCACAAGATTCAGTCTCAACTCTAATTGCTCCTTCACAGGGAAAGCGCTTAGCAGCAAGGGTACCTTTTGAAAACATCCACGATGGACGCTTCGCCCTTGTGGTATTGCTATTCGACCCCTTATGATCGGCTCTATCGATTGAATCGAAATTGATGGGGGACGCACTTAGCAGATGAGAGCCGAATGCGGAGCGCCTTCGGATAGTGTTATGATTAGCACAACACGGAATTCCATGACATGCCATCCGGGAAACGTCCGAAATGTTTCCTCAATGTAGACGAATCGTGGAGGGGCTATTGGGTATCCCTTCAACGCTGTATGTCGACGCCCATCACCTTCGCGTTACATACCTCAGAGGTTGTAGATCCACATGACTCCTCAGGACGGCTCGATATGCTGATTGCCTCAACGGAATTGGCGGTCAGCAACCTCGCAGCCTATCTTCAGACAACGGACGAGGGCGTCACTTCAACCGCTCAGTTTTGAGATAATCGCCTCTACTGGGACTCTTCGTATCAGCCAGCTACTGTACGATTGCTTCCCTTGTCGGCGTCAATCATCAGGGTCCTCGGCTCATTAGGGATTCAGAATCTAGTTAAAGGCGCCTCGTTGGGCGAATCAGAGACGAAGTTGATGCTGGATTACAACCTTCAGGTGGCGTGGAAGGATAAGTCAGGTTTTCATTGGTATGATCATGGCGAAGACAAGTTTCATCTTATTGTAAGGAGCCCCCATGTAGACGATGGCGGGCGAGCCTAACCGGCCTTTCCACGCCTTTGAACTTCTCTGGCTCCTCAGGTACCACGGCTGCGTGTCCTTGATTAAGATCCTATGGTTGAAAGCCCAGCGATTGGTCAGCCACGTCCCTCACCAGCTCCGTCGCTGGATAGGCCTCTGTTCTTCGAGGTGGGTGCGCGGCCTCCAGCAGCGGTGATGGGTCCTCCCACGGCGATGGCCGGTGTGTATTTTATGTGAGAGGAACAGATCACCCTTGTTACGATTTTTACGGTCTCAGTGGTGCAGCCTCGTTTTAGAAGTGTCCCGGTTCATGTTATTCAGTCTTGCCTTGGGGACGTCACAGCTCCTTTGCAACCGTCACCTTCGATGCCAGCTGCTCCGCCTTTGTCTCTGTGGCTCTTAACGGCAATGTCTACAGCGTCTGATCGGGAGCCTGACGTTCTGACTGAGCCACCTTGTGCGCCTCCTTCTGTGGCGGTTGTTTCTTTACCGGCAGGGACTGTCGGTTCTGGCAGGTCCCCGGGCGTCTCATCCTCTGAGGCTCTTGGTACTACACTTCAGGAGTGGATGCAGGCTTGTATGGTGATGGGTTGCTTTGCGCCGGGTTCTTCATAATTGGCCAGGCGCGAGGTTTGAGACCGGGTCCTAGAGCTGCAGAGGGCACCGGAAGACCGAGCCTCAATTGTTGCCATCAAAAAGAGCCTGGCGGAGTTCTTTCAGATCCAAGCGTTAGCAGCGAAGGCATGCCTGAATGTGAATTATGCGACGCGGTGCGGTAAGCTGTGGACGAAAGTGACCTGGCGATGATAGGTATTTCATATAATGATAGATTAAATGCCCTGGAGGTGAAGCAGCAGCTCCGCAAGAGGATATTGTTGTACGAGTTACCCGTGCCCAAGCGCCCACGGAACTGAGGTGCCGCCGGAAGTGCAGGCAAGAAAACGGGCAACAGCTACCTGGAGGCAAAATAAACCATAGACAAGGGGAATAAGCAGAGAACGAAAAACAACTCCGGCTTTGGAGCCTCTCCCTGTTTCCTAGAAGAGAACTTATATGCGGAAATGCGTTTCCGCTCCAGATCGGCCTGATACCTCCCGAGGAATTTTCTCGGGATGTGTCCCGCGGGGCTGTTCCGTGTCATCCTTTGAGGTGTGCCCGTATCACCGGACGCAGTACACTATTCCTGCAGGGGTCCGTCAGTACGAGACAGTATGATCCACCGTATAAAAGAATATCTTCTGGAGGGTTCATAATGGCGTCTGTAGCATCCATCAATGGTTAATCGAGAGGTGTGATGGGATGTTTAGTATCCATCGGCGTCTTCGCTCCTGAAAGGGTGCAAGTAAGAATGTCAGCGCATGGTCTCTGAGCTGGGGTGGTGGGCGTTCCTGAAAGGCTAAGCGTCGAAAATTTCGTCACCCGATGAAGGGAGGCGACGTCTCAGAGCCCGGTCACCTCGATGGTGCCAGTGACCCTGAAGGTGGCGAAGACATTGTAAGGACCCAAGGCGTTCGACTCTATCTTGTGCGTGACGTTTGGTGGTATATCGAACGTCTCCCCTGTTTGCAGAGGAAAAAGTCGTCGCCTTCCTTTACGTGAGGGCTTTTTTCACCTTCCGGTGAAAATCCTGTTTATATCTCCTCTGCAAGGCGTTTAGTCTCTCCTTTGCGGCGGAGAGTGCGCCCTCATAGCGCCTTAAGATGGAGCACTTTCCATGAGCCGCTGAAGGTGTCTGTGTTCCATCACCCATGTGCGCCGTGGCGCGTGCCGCGATAATCGCATTGGGCGGGACGCGCAAGAGCACCAGACTGAAAGGACCGGTCTCCGTGGAGCGGTGCACCTCCAGATTTCATGAACACATGAGCGGACCCACGAATGCGTTTCAATCCTTCTGGCTCTCCGCGACGGAGTGTTTCAATCTTGAGGCCAGGGTTTTGTTAAACGTCTCCGCCTGTCCATTTGTCTGGAGGTGGTCAGCAGTGGTAAAAAACTGCTTCATCCCCAGCATTCCCGAGATGGCACTGAATAGCGTCGCCGTGAACTGGGGTCCGTTTTCCGTAAGGAGATACAACGGGATCCCATATTTGTGAGCCCAATTCTCAAGAAAAGAGTCGGCACTCACTGCTGCAGTGGTGCTCCGGAGAGAAATGGCGCCCGTGATCTTCGAGAACCGATCGGTGATCATGAGGATAAATCAATATCCTTTCTCCGACTTGGAAGGAAGGCTCCAAAATATCCATGGCCACGAACTACAAAGCTCCTGAACGCAGGAACAGGGTGCACGGCGGCCGATGTTTGCGGATAGTTTTCCGAGCGCCGGCGCACGAATGGCAATTTGCCACCGTTTGGAAGGCATCATTAGCTATACACGGTCAATATAACTCCCTGCTTACGTTGAAGCGCATGTGCGATCCACCTGGGTGCCGTGAAATGTGAGGATAGTGCGAGAGATACACCATCCTCGCCCGTAGGCTCGCCTGGACCATCTCTTGGAGAGCACCATCCAAGGGCGCGCAGCATACAACTATGCTCTCTTGCTCGACATCTATTGACGTTTTTAGAACCTTATCGGTGGCGACACACTCTTTGCGGGATGCGTTCGTACCCTTCTACTTCAAGAAGTCCACTCTGGTGATAAGGAGAATCCTTTCTCCTTTTCAACGAAGGCTATCATCCCCAGGAGTCCATTAAACTTGGCTCGAGGTTCTCAGCACTCCAAGCAATCTCCTTTGGATCCTTCTTTCTCGTAGGCGTTCTCGATGAATAGACACTAGACACGGAATAGGGTCCTATCACGGTGTTTAATCTTCTATTTCGGAAAAAATACGCAACAGAGTGTCCTCCGCCTGGTGGTCTGTGCCACAGGCGGTGGACAACGTCAAACTTGTACTCCGGGAGGCGTAGTCTTCACCTCCCCAAGCGACCGCTAGCATTCTTTAAGGACAGCGTTCACATCAGTGTTGCATGGTCCGTCTCTTAGGTGAAACGCGTGCCTTCAAGGTATAGGCGAAAAAGCAACACCGCCCATAAAATGGCTTGACATTCGCGCTCTGAGATGGAATATTTCTGTTCCGTCGGTAAAGGCCTGTGACTCCCGTATCCTGTAAGGTAACTTCTACCTTCTGATTGTTCCTGTAGTAGGCCACATCTGATCTGATATTTACGGGGGTCTGTAATCAGCACTATTCGACCGTTTGCTACGAGAAAACCAAAATCGGTGTCAGTATTAGTCTTCCCTTCAAGGTGTTGAAGGCTTCGAAGTTTTTGTCCGTCAAGAGGGCCAATTCCGTCGGTTTGTGTTTTTCCAAAAGGTGATTCCTCGGCGCCTCAATACGGCAGAAATTCGTAACAAACCTCGGAAAGACATTACACGACCCCAGGAAGGAGCAAAGCTATCCTATACTATTCTATCCTATGGCAATACTGTTCGAAATTTGCGCCAATTTACAGCATCTCCTGCCACGTGGCAGGCTTCTCTTCTTCTGGAGTAGTCGATGCCGCTTCGGCTTCAACGGTGGCGATTGCAGCATATTCATCAAGGTTTTCCATACGCGGAAGATGAGCCAGTCCTGCAAGGACGGATACTGACAATCCGACGATAGACTCTTCTTGAAGCCGCAAAGGCACTTCCTTCAGGTTAGCAAGAATGACCCTGAAGGGCATACTCGGCACTATTCCTGTAACGCCATACGCCATCATAGAGTGCTGTTTAGTCTTCAGGTTCAGACTCCTCTATAGGAGTGAGAGGCCGGATGCAGAGGTCTGCACCCAAACCTCGGCCTGAGTTTTCGATGGAGTTCTGATACTCTTCACCACCCGGAGCTTATTCGATTTCGTCCTCTTTGACAGATTACCCACGTAACGCGCATTGTCGTACGGTCCCGGATATGGGGACACGATACCTATAGGAGCGGCGTCGTAAAAAATCGCCTTCCGCAGGCGTGGGTATATTGCACGTACATACCGACTCACAAAAGAAGTGAGCAATATGTATTGTCCTCCCAAGTTGGTCGAAACGAGGATCCATACCTTCACCTACAAGTAGCTCAACTAGAGATACAAAGGTAATTCTCCGCGGATTTGAAACGCTTGACACGATGCGTTTCTCACCGTAGAGAGCTTGCCAGTCCTCAACAAACCAGGAGCAGACCACAGGAGCACGGCAGCGTGCACCAGGTTTCGGCCAACACCGGTGTCGAGGATAGCACGCATGGTTATGGAGGCGGATGAGAAACATCTTGAGGTGGCAAATACCTTACAAATCAAACGGCGGAGCGTGCAAACAGAGTTTTTAAAAGTGCTGAATAGGCCCAATTGGATTGGAAGGTCCGTCGATTTCACGCTGACTGTGCAGATGGCTTCTCCCCCTTTCCTAGAGGCGACCTTCACTGGGCCTGTTTTTGACGGGAAAGAGCAACGCGGAGCATCTACGCGTCACCCATTGGGTTGTCACTGTTAGAGGGTAGCTGAATTTCAGTGGGGGGCGGCTGCTGTGGTTGCGCTTCGGAAGGTGACGTGTTCTCCTGAGGCGAACCCGGTTTGGGTACTGGCCCTTACCATAGCGGCGCAGGTGCGAGTGGGACATTCTACACTCCAACTGAAACGCGCCAACGGCTGTTTCCTTGAGGGGAGTGGATATCGTGATTTGCGGTTCGATAATTACCGCTCTCCGTTAATGTGTCCTTAAGGTCCTGGAAATTCTTCTCTCGTTCCTGCACGATGGTGGCCCTTATTTCCGGGATGAGACTAGTGCAGTTTACTGGCTCCTGCGATAAGCAGATCCTGGAAGACGGTGGGAAACCCCGAGTGATTGCGAATTGGACACTTCTGTAGGATCCTGCCGAGGCGTACATGGTAGGAGACGATGGTGGTCTCGTCCTAAAAGGTTCTACCGGAGATGAGGCGTATGTCAGAGCAAGGAACGCTTGTGCTCTCTCGAGCACGAGCTCGTCGACCATCCATAAGGTGCTGGAGACCAACTTAAGGGCAGATGCCCGAGGTATTTTTAAAGCCGTTGATTTTTCCGAAAGAAGAGCGTGGCTGCGGCGAGCGGCATGGTGTATATCCTCATAGATCTTTGCAAAACGCGCTAGCTCTGTATAGATGGTCCTTGGGTCCGTGTTCAAGTGACTATGCACCCTGCCCTGGAGCGAGGGAAACAGTCCTACGAAAAACATAGACTTCAACCACCGTTCAGTGTACACGTTCCCAAACTGTAAGGCCTTCGTCCACAACTTCCCTGAGAACTCGATTGTGGTCATTATCATATTCTACCTATAGGACGTGTGCCTTTACCATCAGCATCTAATATCGCCTCATCCATTGCGTACCTTTTAAGGAAGAAATTCACCACCTCGGGGTATGTCGCTAATCTCTCCGTTCGATGATCATCCACAATCGTGCTCTTTTCCGTGAGGCGTGGATGCACCAGCGAGTGCAATTTACCTATGACGTAGGACTCGGACCACCAGATGACGGCTCTTTCATGGATACCGCTGGTAGTACACGCTGAACGGAAGCGTGTTAGAAAGTTCCACAGCAAAATGGGGTCTTCACCTGAAAAGGAGTGATTCTCTATTTGATTATTCCTGTGACGATAGATCTTCGTGAGTCGTTTAGTGACCTATGCGTCATAAAGAGTGGAGCGACAATTTAATCAGAAGGTGTCATAATCCACTACTTTGGCGAAGAGGTCGTTACACGAGACGGCCTTCATGAGCCTTTTACTTTTCTTCTTAGGAGGTACACTGTCCTCCGAGCCGAAGCTGTTCCCGGAATAAGAATGTTCGCTTCTCTCCGAGATGGCGTCTCGCTTTCTGCTTTTCTCCCTCCGTTTCCTTCGGCGTCTTTTCTGTAGGTTTCTTGTGTACCTGACGATACTACCGCCATTGCAATTCATTCGAGGAGTATCCTGTCCTTCTCTCTTTCGGTGAAGTAGTTCCCAGTAAGTATCCTGTCCTCCTACGTGACGGGACATGTCCAGGCGGCTCATAGCATAATTCCTGATGTGTTCCCGTTTCCCTGAAATAGTATCTTTTTCGCCACTGGCGTAGGACTCGGCCGTTCCCTGTATTTCTCTGCCCGGGATCCCCTTAAGTGTTGATAGAGGGAACAACTCCTGTACGGAAGAATGAATTTGAAGCGCCGCTGCGGGAAGCAGTTGCGCGATTTGAGAACGAACGTCCTCACGGATTACATCTAAAACCACTTTTAAGAAGACATTCGAATCCAGCGATTTAGTAAAGTGCCGGGAGCTCCCGTCCAAGACAGATTTCAGTACTGCACACCCGTCTTATTACACATATCAAGTAACGAAAATAAATCTAAATTCTGCAATTCTTCAGGAGAACTGTAGCACACGGGGGCCAAATAATGCACCACGCGGCTCTGTTAATGAAATACGAACCCCTACTGGGGATATCTAGTTGTACAGCCTTAAGACATTATCACCTTAGGATCTACTATCCTTCAATGAGGTCCAGGTGCGTTTTATAGAATACATTTGCTGTGCCCAGCGCAAGTACAGGATAAAACTTGTCAAATCCCTGGAAACAATGCACAAAGACATAGCGAAACTTTCAAACAAGAAACTGCAGGCTGCGATAGGTTTGTACAGCAGAAAGGCGCACGTAGACGCTATCAATTTCAGCTATGGTAACTACGTCCCGCGCTGCATACCGCAACTGGAGCGCACGCGAAAACCGCCATTGAAATCGCAACGATCCTTCCGAGTTTTGGAAGGCAGAAGCGAATGTATATTCTTTTTCGAAAACCTCGTTGTTGGCAGGCGAGAGAAAGTTAACGGAAGAAGGCTCAAGGTCTTCCGAAACAAGGACTTTGATGTTACAGAGAGAGTTCTCAAACATCCCGCAATGCCAGTCGGGCGAGCTTTTCGTTTTCGAAGAATTTCTTGGTAATCATCGTAGTCAGGGCGACATCGAACTATAATTCAAGTATTCAATTTAATACAATCCACGGTCTTGGTTTGAATGGAAATAACTGGATGTCACAGAATTTCCTAAAAGAAGATGTCCCTGACCGTACACTAAAGTACTTGTTGGGCGTCGTAAACAACGGCATAAAGCGTCATCGCGCTATAGCAAGTTATCTCTGAACTGATGACTGCACATTTTGTTTGTGAAATAGTGGAGCGCTGGTCAAACTGAAGTACACGCCCGTTCTTCGGGTTTTCTCGTATATGGACTTCTACCGAGAAACTCGCGATTGAAGGCTGATAAGACAGAGTCCCGCGCAAGCGGCCAGCGGCCCGATACCTTAATGTATTGCTCGTGGAACTTCTCGTTTGACCGGTGCCTATGATTGTGCACGGGTGGTGGCCCACGTGGCCAGGTATTTATTTATTTAGAATTTTTCTATTTTCTTAATTAGCCATAATTTTTTAAAGGCGCCGGCGTCACGGCCGCCACCTTTAGTAAAAGGAAACCAAGAATCTGGCTCTGAGCCTTCCGCCTACGTCGATATTTGACTCGCACGAGAGATGTCCCGTGGCGTACGGTTGCTCATCGGCGTTGTTCGCTGAGAGCGCCTATACTTGCGTATATTACCTTTCTCACTGTGTTCGCTCCTTGTACAAAGATCTTTATGGCTCGCCGTTGTTTTTCTTACAGCTGCCTTGCTTTATCCGTGGTGGTACATCTTTCACCTTGTGGATCTCGCAGCTCTCGCTCCGCCTTCTTTTTCCATCTTTTTCCTCCGAGGAGGCACCGCAAAATCATATATCCATCTGATGGGGATCTTTCTTAATACTTATCCCGCCAAGTCCTGCCGAGGCACCCTCGGCCTCACATCGGACATTGTCGTGTTGTTGCTTCGAGAGGGCTTTATCGGCAAATGACCTCCGCAGAGGAAGATTCGGACATTTTCTTGTGCTTTTCTCGCTTGCAGGCTATTGCACTACAAAAGTCCGGAAAATAATATTCATCAAGGACAACAAAATGAAGAAAAAGTACGAGAGTGCAATAATCATCGAAATGAATCACATACGAACATGAAAAAGCTGGATAAAACACAACTACGGGGGCGACTATGCTGCTTTCAGATCAAAATAAAGCATAACATTATCAGGATGGATTATTAGAAAACATTTTTAAATTATGAATAGAAGCTATGGAAAAAGAAATAAAAATTTATTATGAAAACGAAACTTAGATGCCGCTTCCTAAAACTTCCAAAACGCAAATTCCACAGTCCATATGGGCTTTTAAAATAAAACCAGAAAAACAATCAAGAACAAATAACTAAAGCCAGACTGGTGTGTAAATAATATGAACAAAAATATGGAATAGAATATTTTTTGAGACATATGCACCTGTGGTAAGAACCTCTTTATCAGGATCACTACTTATTGAGTCTTTGCAAGATAAAATTGTTCTCAGTCAACTTCCTGTTCAGACTGCAATGGTAAGGGGAGCACTTGATGAAGAAATATATATGGTACAACCAGAAGAATGTATTGATAAAACGAATTCTGAACCTGTTTCCACACTTCAAAAAAATCAATTTATTGCGCCAAACAGGCACCAAAAACATGGTACTGATCAATTACTGATGAAATTATAAGCATAAAATATAAAAAGATCTTTCGCAGATAATGAAATGATCTTTGGAATTCTGGAAGCAACAAATTTTTTTTCGCTTTCTCATATTAATGTTATTGCCATCGCCAGTAAATCAGAAGCTTCATTCTTTACAGTGAAACGAAAACTGTTTTCCGCGAAGAAAAAGAAAGGTTTTGGAAACCTCCGACATATCCCTAGCAGAGAAATTGATCATCATCCACAGAAAGGATTTAGGAAATATTATCAAAAAAACAGTGCACCGCATGTTTTAAAAAGATATAATATGGATCTTTGCTTGAGTGTCTGTATTGTGATGGAAGAAAATATAAGTTTAATACCTGCAGAAGAAAAGTGCACAAAAACAACTTCTGATTATCAAGAACTCATCAGATCAATTATGTGCCTGAAGCTTGGCACTAGACCTGATTTGAGTTTTGCCATTGAAGGTTTAATTCAATTAACAAAATAATACTCGGATGTTTACTGGTAAGCATACAAAAATGTGTTACGCTCCATGTAGTAAAGAAAAAAATTCTTTCTCATATAGCGTCAAACGTGCGACAAAACATTGAAGATATTCAGTGACTCAAGTTGGGGAAGTAAAAACAACAGAAAATCAATTTCTTGATATGCGACCATTCATGAGAATTCATTCTTCTCGCGGAGTTTTGAGAATTTCGAATTGTGTAGCCCTATAACCTGTCTAAACAGGACGTAAGACACGGAATATCATAACATTCAAATAATGTACTTCTGTTTTCAAGACTGGTTTGAGGATAACTTTGTTCGATTGGAATACTTCCTTACAGGAAAAAGTATTGCGGATATTCGTACAAAACCATGCACGAATATCAAGCACGAACTGTTTTAACTTTGGAACTCTTTAAGATTCTCCTACCTGACGGGAGGTGTTGTAGAAGCAAGAAGAAGCTTCTTGAAATACGTTTACTAGTGCAATGACTTGGAAGCTTCCAGAAGCTTTTTTAGAAGGACATGATCTGCATTATTATTGGACTACGATAAAAATGATATCGAACTATACTATAGAATAACGATAGTGAAGGACGCTATATAAGTACAGTTCTAGCACTGTGTTTAGCGGAAGATAAATACCATGCTGATTGTTTAAGATGAAGAAGATGATTGCTTTTGTTTAAGGCTATCCAAGCATTGTACTGCACAACCTACATTACTTGAGCATCGCCACCGTCATCGGCTCTGCCATCCTTACGCTGCCCTTTACCCATTTTTCCACCGCCATCCCCGGCTTCCTCGCAGCGGCAAAGGGTCGTGTCTTTCTGCATTTACAATGACAAGGTCTATCCGAGTCACTTAGTGGAATGTCATGTGCTGCGCCACATGTAGTATGTCTGAGGTCACGGTTATGCAGGGCACCGGACAAATAGAGCAACAGTCTGAGTTACAGCAACTATTTTTAGGGAGGATAAAGGAGTCTCACCCAGTACGCCGAGGACGCCCCTTCTTTCGCCATTGATCCCACCTCCGCCCTCGCTCTCACTTCTGCTAACAACACCACTTTTTCCATCGCCCACACTTGATCCTCCATCAATCGTTCCCACTTCTTCGTCATAGTCCCCGTTCCCGCACACAGTTGCGGCGAGCAGCACACGATCCCGCTGCCGCCTTCGCCATTCAGAACACCCCTTGCATCATCTCCGCCGTCACTGTCAATCTCGACCGCAGACGCCCTACGACCTCTAGCCTTGCCCCCATTTACATGAGCTCAGCCGCAGCCCCCATCGTCACCATGTCCGCCGTCGGATAACAGCGACACGTCGCTGACACCGCCAGATCCTCCGTCTCCTCCAGCCACGCCCATTCTGCAGCCACCTCCTTAAATCTCACTCACTCCCACCGGATCCGATAGACGCCTCGAATCCCCGTATGATCCTGTCGCCGTGCTTTGACCCGTTTTCTTATTTCCCCTCGTGCCCCATTTCACTCCTCGCGACTCTCCAGCACCCCGCGATCTCCAAATCCACCGTCTCCACCGTGCCCACTACGCTGCCACCACCATTACAACCACTAACACCAACGGCACCATCACCACCGCCTTTATTCGAGCCACCAGCGCCAACGCCTCCATTACCGCTGCCACCCCCGCTGCTGATGAGCAACGACCAATCGTAACCGTCGCCGTGTCTTCCACCACCATTTTCGTTACACACGTCTTCTCCGTCGCCATGGTCTCCTTTTAAGCATCCATCTCCACCAGCCCCAACCGCACCGCCAATACCTATTCAAATATTTCTGCCGCCGTTACAGTTTCTGTGCACATCGCCATTAATGTCTCCTGCACCGCCACCCCCCCCTTCGCCACCCACCGTCAACCCAAAGCAGCATCCGCAACCCCCAACCATCGCCTCCGTCGCCAGCAACCCGGCCCACCCGCCCCGCAGTCACCACCACCGCCAGCTGCGAGCACAAAGTCACCGCCAACGTCGCCGACGTGGCCGCAAACATCACCGCCACCGCCGCTGATGCCGAAATCACTCCTACAGTCGCCGCCGCAGCCTACGCCCCCACTGCCAGCACAACGCTGCCATTACTATTGTTGCACCCTGCGCGAAGCACGGGACCCGTGGGCTGGGTGGCGGCGCGCAGCACGTGCGGTGCAGGGGGTTTCTGGATCCGGTTCTGCAGGAAATTATCCTCGCACTAGGAAAGTCCTGCTCTCGCAGTGCCTAAACCAGGCACGAAAAAGCTTTGATTCACCGTCGATCTGCGTAGACCGAATGCAAGAACCGTGCAGAACACCTCGGCACTACCTACTCTCGACTCGAAGTTCCAGGACATCACCGGCAGTACTTGTTTCGCCAATACCGACCTCGCTTATAGATACTGGCAGGTCCTTATCTCTCCAGAATCGCAAGAGATGATGTCTGTCCAGACACCTCTCGGCGTCTATTCTTCCAGCCGCCCGCTGCAGGACGGCATTGACTCTGGAAACCATTTCCAAGCCGTTCTTCAACAAAGGTTTAACGGCCGCGTCGAGGACATGCTATATTGGATCGACAATTTCCAATTTTATGCTAAAAACGAGACAGAGCTCCTCGAATACATCTGGTCTTTTCTCCGCATTTGTAGAAAGATCGTCCTCAAGATCCACGCAGAGACATCAAACTTCTTTTTTACCGTTGTTCTGTTTTGCGGACGTATTACTTCTGCACAGGGCATCCACTATCACCCTCGCCAATTCGACTCTTTGCTAGCCATGAGCCGGCCCCTTTTGGCCATGGATTTGAAACAGTTCATCTGCGCTACGAACTGGTTGGGCACTTCTTTTCCTGCGTATGCCAGACGCGTTGCTCCGCTACACGAGCTTTTGGAATCCTGCTACGTGACCACTGGTCGGCGCACGAAACAGTCGCTTCGGCCATTCTCCCTTGCCAGCTCGTACGGCGCTGTTTATGATGTCGCTTTCGCTGACATCAAGGAACAACTCGCTGCCTCTGTCAAGCTCACGAATCCCGAGTCCGGCTACCGTATTTCTCTCTTTACTTAGCCCAGTTCGCGGCGAAACTCTTCAGCGCCGTTTCCGGAATGCTGGGGATGAAGCAGTTGTTTACAACTGCATATCACCCCCAGACAAACGGCCAGGCGGAACAGTTCCACAAAACCATTGCCTCGAGGCTGAAGCACTACGTCGCGGACCATCAGAAGGAGTGGGACGCATATGTGGTACCCGTCACGTATGCATACTACCTACAGGTGCACCGCTCCACGGGGACTGCTCCCTTCAATTTGGTGCTCTCGCGCATTCCGCCGAATGCTGTCATCGCGGCCCGCGCCACGGTGCACCCGACGGCTGGGTCACAGACGCCAACAGCGGCACAAGCCAAATGCTCCATCCTAAGGCGATATGAGAACGCACTCTCCCTCGCGAAGGAGAGACTCAACGCCTCGCAGAGGAGATACAAACAGGACTTCGACCGAAAGGTTATGGAAGGTCCTCACCTGAAGGAAGGCGACGAAGTGTTCCTCGATAAACCCGAGGAGAACTCCGATGAACCCCCGGACGTCACGCGCAAGTTAGCGCCGACCACCTCCGGGCCCTTCAAAATCCTCGCCACCTACAGGGATACTGTCGCCATTGAGGTGAACGGGCTTAAGGATGTCGTCTCCCGTGATAGGGTGACAAAAGTCCCAACGCCTAGCCTTCCCGGAATGCCCGCCACCCCACTTCAGGGACACCGCGCGGAGATTCCTCATTCAACAACCTCAAGCGCGACGACTCCACGGGATACTGGGAACCGCATCACCGCTCTCGGTGAACCAATCCCGGAGGCTCCCGATGCCATCCTGACCCCTGAAGGTGACATCCTTTACGCGGTGGACCATATCGTCTCGCATCGATGAACCCCTGCAGGAGTACTGTACCGCGTCCGCTGGTACGGGTACACATCGAAGGACGACACGGAAGAACCTCCGGAACATATTTCGGAGAACGTCCTTAGGCG
>JAHNZQ020000004.1:1543512-1555162 GCA_019155205.2 Gracilaria vermiculophylla
GGGACGGCCTGTTAACAGGCACGCCTGCACCAACTCCTGAAAGGCAGCCTCCAGAGCCCCAGAGGAGACCCCTCCTGACGGTGCACCCGATGCGGCCACCTCCGTTGACGGCGCAACAACCGCCACGGAGGGAGCTGCAGACGGCGGACCAGCCAAGGAAGGAGCTCCCCGACGGGATTCCGTGGGTTCCGCAGTGGAGGACGGCAGTGCCAAGGGCGGAGTCGGCGACGCCGGAGGTGACGGTGGTGAGGGAACTGGAACGCTCCGCAGGCGAGGTTGAGCACTCGGCGCAGGTACGCTCCGCAATCGGGGTTGGACCACGGGGGCGGAACGAACCGGGACGGGAGTAATCTCATCCTCTTCCATTGAAGACACGGCAGCGACCACTGCAGGAGCACTCGGCTCCGCGGCGGACCGCGGAGGTATCACCTCAGGAGATGCGCCTATATCCTGGGACGGAGCCGGTAACCGACGGAGCGCATCAAACGCCAGACTCTCCATCAAAGGGTTGTAGTCGGATACTCGACACCGCGGCACCTGAGGAACCTGAGACGGCGACAGACGAGGAAAGGCAGGGTATGTGTGCCCGTCATCGTCTCCGTTCGGACTCCTCACAATGGGGTGAAACTTGTCCTCGCCGTAGTCATACCAGAAGAAACCCGGTGTGTCATTCCACGCCACCTGGAGGTTGTAATCCAACAGCGTCTCTGCTTCGGACTCGCTCCATGCGGTGCCCTTAACCAGGTTTTGGATACCGAAGGAGCGCAGGACTCGTATGATGGACGCCGACAAGGGGAGCAACCGCTCGGCGGTCGGCTGATACGACGAGTCCCAGTACAGGCGGTCGTCGGGGCATCGGGTATATGAAGTCACGCCTTCGTCCGCCGCTTGGAGATACGCCATTATGGTGCCTACCGCAAACTCCGTCGAGGCGACCGCCATGACGAACCGTCCTAGCGAGTCATGTGGATCCAGAACCTCCGAGGTGTGATACGCAAAGGTTATAGGAGTCGCCACGTAGAGATGCGGGGAAACCCAATGGTCCCTCCAAGAGTCATTCACCTTCAAGTAGTACTTTGGAAGTTGTCCGGAGGGCATATCATAGAATTCCGTGTTGTGCCATCCGTAGAAGTACCCGAACGAGGTGCGTACGCGAGTTTTTTCCGCGAGGTGCGTCCCCCATCGATTCCGATTGCGCCAGTACAGGCGGTCGTATGGGGGATTGAAGGGTAGCACCGCAAGGGTGGAGCGTCCATCGGCAAGGCTTCTCGCTCGCCCCACTCTCTGGTGCGAGCTCTCCTTATAGAGCAAGACTTGGAGTCGCGCCTGGATCTTCCGTTCTTCGGCGCACCTCAAATAAGGAGTATCGCAGTGCCCGACCGTGGTTGGAGCGTTGTCACCATGGACTGGAGTGTGGAGCCAATGGGCGCAGTACGCATCGACGCGGTTCCGCTTATGGTCGTTCCACGCAATCACCGGGACGGCACGGAATCGCATCGCCTGCAGGTGCGGCCAAAAGTGGTGAATGTAATCCTCCACTGCACACGGCAGACTCACGAGCCTATCATGGAACGGGACGAACACCCGCGTGGCGCGATGATCGAAGTGCTCTCCTGGACGGAACGGTCCTCCTGTCGAGGTGTGATACTTCTCAGCATTGGAAGGGGATGTCGGCGCCAGAGTAGGAGAGGACATTCCGAAGGTGTATGCAGCACGGTGGATGGCGACAGAACGCGTGGTTGCACCTGAGGAGAGAGACCTGACACCACTCGAGGATCGATTCGCTGTATGCACCACTGCGGAGGGAGTCGTATCGAGCCGCCACCGTGGAATCCGAGGCGAAGCCGGGCAACCGGCATCGGACGAGTTATGGAGCACCATCGCGGGGCGCGCGCTCATATCCAACGGAGAACGGTGGAGGTGCGGACGAGAAACTTATGCGTCCGGCGCCTTCACGGAGACAGGATGAGCGCACGCGTAGAAGTGGGTGCTGCCAAAAGGAGTAACCTCGGAGGAGTCAGAGTGGCTAACGCCTCCAGGGGGTCGGTATCCTCGCGGGACTGACCCACGCTCCGTCCACGGGAGTTGCGCGAGTGCACCGCGCACGATGCGCTGGAGGATGCGGACGCTCGCGCTGCCGACTGGCGCAGCAGCACCGAAGGATAACACCAAGAAGGAGCGGATATCGCCGGGTGAAGAGGAGCTGGAGCCCACGAACGCCGCAAGGAGTGAAACGCGAACCCGCGGCAACCCGCCGCGCGGGAGTATGGAGAAGAGAAGGAACGCCTAAAGAAAAAAATGGGCGAACCGCCGAAGGCCGCACGTGCCGCAACACCGACAGGAGCCACCCCAGGGATCAAGAAAGCGGAAGATGCACCTCGAGGACGTGATGCAATTTAGGAAAGGGGGCATGTAGTACAGTGGCTCCTACGGAAATCCGGTGGTTTGGCCTTAAGGTATGATATTTCTAAGGAGGGTTCGTAATTTATTAGCTGGGCCACGTGGTGCATAATCTCGCCTGCGTGCGCTACAGTGTCCTTGAGGTACGGTAGAATTTTGTATTTATTTTAGATATTTTATGCGGGTAATTAGCACAGTAGTGCGACCTGCCGAGGCGGGCTCCCGGCTTGATATTTAATCTGCCGCTTGAGATCCACCTCTGGGGAAGTAAAGACAAGCACCATTGAGTCTTCTTCTACATTTTCCGGTTGGAGTCTATTGTCTATTCACGCCGGTTTCTAAGCCCCTGATCCCCAGGTCGCATCATAGCAGCGCCTGTAGGAGCATTGTCCGCCCAGTGAACCTCCCCCTCCGCTTGGTGTTTGCGGATCCCTTTCAGAATTCCCCCGGCTTGCGACAGCGGATACCGGAGACGACCCTTAGGAATACGCGCCTTTGGAGTCAACAAATACTCCTAACGGACGTTGTGCTTTACTACCTCGACAGGAGGACTGACAGTTCCGCACTCCCTACAGCAATCATTTTGCGATTGAAGCGAGACGAACACGGAAACCCGGAAAGGTTCAAGGCAAGACTTGTGGTTTGTGGAAATCTTCAACAGCTTTCGAGCATTGAGGCCAAACAGTGCTACGCACCCGTCATAGGTTTCGAGATATTTCGGGTTTTGTTATGCCTAGCTTCAGTTTTTGGATGAGAGAGACAGCAAGTAGACATTAAGGGTGCCTTTCTGTAGGCCGCACTTCCCGAGGAGTTTAATGTCTACATTCGTCTCCCAAAGATTCCAGGCATCGCTGAGGCCGATGGTGGCCTTGCAGTACTAAAGAAGTCTCTTTATGGTTTACGAGAAGCTCCAAAACTGTGGTACCGAACCTTGAAACGCTTTCTTACAACTCTTGAATTCTATATGGTATCTGTCTCAGATTGTCTGTTTGTGCGACGTGAGAAAAATGGAATGGTCGTTCTGCTGGCATATTTCGACGATATTATTTTGCTCGGAAATTCTGAACTTGTTCAACAAACCAAAGAGGAAATGAAGAAATCCTTTTCGGTGAAGAACCTTGGGCATGGGACAAATTTTCTCGGGGTTCGTATACAGGAGACAGACACGGAAATAGTTTTATCTCAAGCAGCGCTGATCGAGAAAATTCTTGCAGAAGCAAACATGGAACACTGCAAACCCGTCGGAACACCTCTGCCAGTTTCTCATTCACTTCACGATTTGGCTCGTGATCGAAATGAAGAGGAGACCAGCGAAATGAAGAATATCCGGTACAGGGAAATCTTAGGAAAGCTAGTTTTTCTCTCGACGCGAACAAGGCCAGACATCTCAACTGCTGTTTCGATGTTAGGAAAGTTTCACTCAAATTACTTGCAGGTGCACTGAAAAGCTATGAAGCATCTTCTTTGATACTTAAAGGGATAGATAGACTATGGATTTTCATTTCCAAAGAGCAGTTGCACAGCCATTTGTGCATGGTCTGATGCCGATTGGGGAAGAGAAAGAGATTGGAGACGATCAAGAACAGGAGCACTCATTTGTATCGGTGGAACACCTGTTATTTTGGATACCGAAACTTCAACAATCAATTGCGTTGTCTACTTGCGGAGCCGAATTTTACGCCTCATCTGAATGCGTAAGGAATGTGAAGTGGATATTACAGCTCTATGAAGAACTCGGTTTGCATACAAATAATGCTGTTAAGATCTTTCAGGACAATCTCGGGAGCATTAAATGGACTAAGGAAGTGCAGGGTCTCCGAAATATGAAACAAATTGGCATCCGGTACAACTTTGTCAAGGAAGCTGTTGAGAATGGTGAAATTACGGTTGAATACACACCCTCTGAACTGAATTACGCGGATTCTCTGACGAAGATCTTGCCAGCACCAATCATGGAGAATCACATCCAAGTACTTCGCATCCTACCGTCATCTTCGCGAGGGGGACTGTCGGAGAAAGTGGCTCACCATACTGCGTGAAGACGATGAAACAGTACCTTCATTTGATTACCTGATTTTACAAAAATATGTGCGGTGGATTTGGAATCACCTAGATAACATTGTTGCACATTTCTTTAGCTGACATGGCTCAAATTGCATGTGCTAAAAGTGCAGTTGGATGTCAAGGAAATCCTGGTGAACCATCTGCTATAGGCTTACATAAACAAACCCATACACTAGATCGATATACCGGTCCTGACACTGAATAGAAGTACTTATAAACTGCTTGGACTAGCTGGAGCGGTAGAACTCTCAACCAGTCTTCTCGATTCAATTAAAATTTTGTGATACGCAGGTTCCCAGTGGAGATGTAGAGCCGTTTTGGCAATGTTCCTGTACAATAAATGAGTCCTTCCGTTTCCTGAAAGTTCACGGTACAGTGAGAGCTCGGCGATGTATCAGTGTCTGATGAGAGCAGCGACTGGGCTAGTTGATCGGTTTCGTAGGCAGCTCGCATGCAGGTATGAATGTCGGCGAGCTGGGCCTTAAAAGCGCATAGACGCGGGGGTTTTTGATCTGGGCGGCGGCTGAGGGCAACTAGTGCAACCTTTTTCGCTCCCGCGATGTGTTTGATGTCGGATGAGAATTTCTAGAGCTCATCGAATCATTCACACTGTCGTCCAGAGAGCTTGTACGTCGTCTGGAGGTATGTAATCGAGTCGTGATCCGTTGGAAGCGAAAATTGGTGAGCTCTGAGGTACGGACTCCATGTGCGGAGGGCGATCATGGCTTCAAGGATCTCTTGATTTACAGTATCCCATTTGCTCTCTGCCGGAGAGAGGCGGTGGAAGAGGAAGGCAACCGAGTGTCCGTTCTGCGAGAGTTTCGTACTGATGGCGAATGGAGATGCGTCGGTGTCAAGGATGAATGGCTGGGTAGGATTGGTGTGAGCCAACACAGCGGCTGAGGTGAGTGCGTCTTTCAGCTTTTTAAAAGCTTCTTTCTGCTCCGTGCCCCAAAAAAAAGTGTTCGTGCGGACCAGGTCCGAAATGGGGTGCAAGATATGTTCGTCCCCCTTGATAAAACGGCGGTGGAAGTTGTTCAGTCCCATGAATTGCTGCACATGTAAAATAATGCGTGGCGTGGGCCAGCTGCAAAGGGCATTAGTGAGGTGATCTTGTGTGGCGATGCCCTTCTCTGACACACGAAAATCGAGGAAGTCCAATTCTCTCGCATCAAATGCGCATTTGCTGCGTTTCGCAAATAAATGGTTTAAATGGGGGGCGTCGAGTACCGTGCGTGAGGGCGCTTTGTGTTCCTCGGGAGTTCCGCTGGGTAATTGGGTGCCGTCGAGATTGAGAACCAGGCACCATCCATTTAGGGAGCAAAGAACGGACGCGATGAGTCCTGAGAATGTGGCTGGGGCATTCGTGAGCTCGAAGCACAAGACACGCAAATCGAAGGAAACGAAGCGGGTGCGAATAGCAGTTTTGTGACAATACTTTTCCCATATCCTCATTTCATTGTGGGCGCCTACTAGATTAATCTCGGAAAAGCATCGCGCGCCTGCTACAGGGTCTGAAGCTTCATCGATGAGCGGCAGGGGTATGGAGTCAGGGTTCGTGATTCAATTTAGCTCGCGATATTTGCACACCGTCCGGAGCTCACCAGACTTCTTTTTGACGAAGGAAACGGGTGCTCCGTAGGGAAAGATGGAGGGGCTGATGAGGCCCATGCGGAGGAGTTGTTCCAGGGTGTCGCGCAGCGGAGCAAGTTAATTTGCGAAGAGGCGGATGAACGGGCGGACGGGTGGGGGTTCGTCTTCATTAAGAATGATCCCGAAACCGAGGTCTCTTTTTGGCGGGAGCGTTCCCGCTATGTCTTAAAGGAAGATGTCGTGATATTCCTCGACAAGGTCTGAGAGCTCCAGAGGGCAGGGCATAAACGACTTGGGTTGGTAGCGAATGGCGAAGAGCTGGCACCTTTTTCTTCTTGTAAGTCAGCGGAGGCTTTTAAAAGAGATCGTCGGAATGATCTCTGATTTAGCCGGCGGGGCGGAGGATGGATGCCTGCGGAGGAGTACACGGAACTGGGGGCCTTCAGTGCCCTTGATGATTAGGGCGTTAGAGTCTCCCAATCGACAGCGGGGAGAGTGTTGCGGAGCCACTGACGTCCAAACGTGATCAGGGGTATACCGTCTATAATTTCCGGCATTTGTGTCACATATGCTGTGATTTCGGCCCGCGACTCGCCCAGTTGAATGATAGTTCTCGTCAAAGGCTTTATCGGGACGGTAGGGCTCTCGCCAAATTCAGTTTGGGCGAATGGTGAGGGGCGTAGGTGAAGTTGAAAGAGCCAGACGGCGGCAGGAGAGAGGAAGGCGTGGGATGCTCCGTGGTGGAGATGGAAGACGACTCCGTGGCCATTCGGGGTGCCTTCATACAGCATCTCACCAACGGGGTCCACGTCTACTGTCGAGAGGGTAGGTGGAAAAGGTGTAAAGGCTGCGGAAGCGAATGTGGGGGTCGCACTAACGTGTGGCGCCCCTAGGTTTTTGACGGCTGTTGTCTTAGGCGGTTCGAAGAGATGATCCACCGACAATGGTGGTTTAGGTCGCCCCACGGATGCTGTAAAAGACGCATTTATCAATCGTGGGCGCGGTCTATGCGGACCTGGATCTCGTTCTTCGTGTCCGCGGGTCCCCAAAGGGCCCCATTTGGTTCCTTGTTGATCTTTGACGTTTCGGGGAGGGTGGATTGGGCTGGGCCACTGCCATTTGTGCTAGTAGTGCGGCGAGGGTGACAAATACTCCGGGAGCGACTCTGTGGGTTCTGGAAAATGTGGTTGAGGTCTGTATGGCACCATTTGTTCTCGGTGTGCAGAGTCCGAACGAAGTTGAGGGCTTCTTCGAGGTCTGGCGGGAAACCAGTGGAGTGTTCTTCCGATAGTTCGCACTTGTAGAGTGTTGGAAGTGACAGCTAAAGGTACTTGTAGGCCTTGGAGAGTGGTGTTTCGCATGTCTCGACGAGGTGGGTGAAGTGGGTGACGTGCTGCATTGGCCCTCAGAGTCGTGACTGGATGCGTTCCAGTCTGACCTCGGTTACTTCGCTGCCCGGGTCAAGTGCGTATACGAGGCCCTTTTCCAGCTCCTGCAAGGTTTCAAATGTCTTGCCTTTAAACAACGCTCAGTTGTACCAACGATCAGCCGACTTATGTAGTTAGCAGACGGCGATATGAACTTTCTCAGTGGGTGTTACTGCTGGGGAGAGGGCTGGGACCTTGTGCAAGCCGGACGCAAAATCCCTGATGAAAATTGACGAGTCTCCTTCCGGTCGTGTGGCGAAGGTAAGATTGCGCACAGATTTAACCGCATGTGCGAGGTCGGAGTGGCTGGCGAAGCCCCCTCGGCTGAGGTGGTGGGGGATTCTAGGAGGTTTGTACGCGCAACGGGCAGTGTGTAATCCGCATTTTTTCTTCCTTTGTCTGCCATTGTTTCGTTTTCCGGCGGGATCCCTCGGCCCCCATCATGAGACTTCTCCTGCTATATTTGAGGTGTGTCGGGGGCCAAGAGGTCCGACGTCGGAGGTTTGGGATATTCGCGGTTGTGCGGGAGTGCGTAGCTTTCAAACGTTTGGAGACGAGACTCGAAAGTCCCCAGACGGTCCGTGATGCGCATACCCAACTCGCTCATCTGCGTGGCCAGCGTGCCCATTGAGCGCTGGTGATTGGGCAGCGCGGAGAGGATAGCGTCGAGTGAGGCCTGATGAGTGGGGTTTGTGCTTGGGAAGACGACGTCCAGGGTCTGATGTAGTGACTCGTAGAGGACGTGGGAAACTGCTGGTGAGGCGCCAGGCGAGACATCCAGCGGATACAGGGAAGCTGTAGTTTCCGAATGACATCCGGTGGCGGCGCTCTGCTCGGCAGCAGGAGCGGCTTCTGTGCCGGCAGTGGCTCGTGTGCGGGGTCCTGAGAAGACAGGCCCTGTCGGAAAGGGGGAGCGCGGGGAAGAGCGGTGTGCGCTTGCAGCAGCATAGACGTTGTGGAGGCTGGCGTCTCGGGAGCTCATTTCAAGGCACGTGGCTTCTCGATGGAGAAAGTGGGTTAAAAAGAAAGGATGAGGGTATGAGGCGCACTGAGAGGTGGTGCAGTGTGGGATTCAGCGATGCTAACAATTGTAACACATAAGAATCGAGAAGCGCCTGCCCGGTCCTATCTCTAGAGAGAATTGGGCCGGGTCTTTTTTATCTGTCAGAAAAACTAGCTATTTCTAAATATACTACCTGGTTTTAAGTATATACTAGCTGTATCTAAATATAGTATCTGTTTCTAGCAAACGACCTTTTTTTTTATTGCACGTCGCATTTGCGCCGTGCCCGACTATTACCCTCTGTGAGACAGCGGTCGGTGTTCATGTTGCGCCGTTGTGCATGAACCGCTCTCGACTATGCCTTATCGTTACATATGGCCTATAATTCTACGGCTATGTTCTAGTAGTTTGTAAAATATCCCAATGCACAAATATATTTCCAGCGGTATTCATTCCACCCGAGTCAAGCCTTAACGTATACGGACCCCCCCATTGAGAGTCCCAATTCTATAATCATTCCAAAAATGTAAACGGTAGAAGTTAACCACAAATATCGATCACCATTCTCTCCCGCCATCAATTTGGCACCTTCATGAGACAGCGATGATGAGTGTCGGGGTCTACGAGCTCTAGCGTAGGCATTGATCGCGAACTAAGAGAATGCGAACGGTGCGCGCACGCAGTAGAATAGAACGGACACACCCCCCGGGCCTCTGCCTCGTCCCCAACATTAGTCGGTGACGCGCAAGAGCTTTTTTTTACAGGGCGTACCCGGTCGTTGCTTCTTCAGGAAGTAACGAATAGAAAATCGAATTAGGCAAGCCCGTATGCCTCTGGTAGACGAGGGCGTCAGACTAAGAAACCAGCGCGCAAGGTTCAAGCAGTTTCTTCGCTGCATTCTGTAAATTCAGGTAATTTCCTTAACATAGGACCAAACGTAAATGCGCGTCCGTTCGCCAAAGCAATAACGCAAAATGAGTATGTTACAACAGACAGTAATACTTACAGTCTGTTTCAAAATCATATCACGTCGGTGTCGAAGTACAAAAATAGTGATTTTGGTACTGTACGACTTCAACATCAAGATTAAAAATAAAGTCAAGTCCAAAAACTGTTTCAAAATCTTAACAGCTTTATCAAGTTTAAGCCTCTTGTGGTGACTCAGTAACTAATCTTTCCATCTTTTTGCTGAATAACGCAATTACGTTTGCGCATCGAATAAATGTAGTCACTAATTGTCAAAATAGAAGTATTGTCCCAGCAATTCTTAGTTCAGTTCCTTAAATAAAAACTGTGCTAAACTGCGTTCCATGGCCATGAACTATTCTTGATAATGAATTACATCCATTCTTGGTGAGGTTTACGTTTTGTGAGCGTGCTGGCCAATCCATTTCCATAATGATTGCTTCTCGAAGCCAGTCAGGCACCAGTTTAGATTTATACATCGGTTAGTTATCGTGCTGGAAAACAAAACTTCTTCCGTGTACACAATATCTATAAGGTAGCTTATAGTTACAAACAACTTTTTGCTGGAATGCAGAGTCTATATGTCTATGAATGAATGCAATATCTGTTTTTCCATATTATAATATGCCAGCCCAGACCATTACAGAAACGCCTCCAGAGTTTCTTGTCTGAAATTCAGAGCGTTTCTTTCTTAGATCATGTCAATAAAATTTATAACAATTTGTATCATCCAAGTTGATTTTTTCTCGTCGGAAAAACTAACTGCGTCCCATTACGTTTTATAGTACACCATGTACGCATACCAATGAATTGTTTTTTGCTCCTGACTATCTTCTGAAAGGAATGTTTTAGTCATTTTTCTATACTTGAATAAGCTTTTCTTATTGATTTTATGTCGAACTGTTGATTTAGAAACATTAAAGTTTAAGTTTTTTGCAATTTTTTGCATTAAACTCTTCCTTGACACAGTTTCTGTTATCTACCGCGTTTATCTGCAGAACTTAAAAGGTGTGGACGCCCTGTATATAAATATGTTCTACATGTTGCTGGATTTTTAAGGATACAGGAAATTGTGACTGGATTGCGCTTTAAAAGTCGGCTAGTTTCAACATAGACTTTTTTTTTATTAGCTTCAGTTGTATTATTTCAAGCTGTTCAGAGCGCGAGAGAAGAGATCCTCCAGCCATATTGATGGATGTTGATGATGTAGTGTTATGATTATGAAACGGTTTTAATTTATATGTTCTGCAACAGGCGCACTACAGTACTACTTTGGCGCGTCTTTTAGGTATTGTATGATTTTGAAACGCACTCTACTACCGTGCTTGAAACAAACAAAAAGGATGTTCATCATCCTGTTTGTGCATCATCTGCACGACCTGTAAAAGGGATATCCTGTGCCAATAACTGAAATCTAAAGGTCACCCTGTCACTTAAGAGCATTTCTTTAGGCGGTGTAGCTTTGGAGCCTGTGTTGCGGAAAGGTGCAGACTACAGCACGCCATGCTTCATGACATGAAATCGTTTGCCCCGAGTGCACGGGCACTGACCGCCGACGGTGCCCGTAACGGTCCAGACACTGGCCAGTTTACCCTCCTCGTTCCTGGACGAGAACGGGTGCGCGGTGGCGGCGGCGGCGGCACTGCTGGTGCTGCGCATGTGGGCGCGGTGCGGCGGCGCGCGCTGAGGTGGCGGCGGCGTGGATGACGGGTGGGATGTCGGGTGGCAAAGATGCGGGGACGGCAGCTGCGACAGCGGCTGCAGCGGCGGCGGTAGCGGTGGCGGGGGCGGTGGCGGTGGCGGTGGCGGTGGCGGTGGCAGTGGCAGTAATGCTGCTGCAGCTGCGCGCGTGGGTGCAGCGCATTGGCGTACGCTGACGCGGTGGCGGCGACGAGGGCGATGGTGGCATTGATGACGGTGGGAGCGGCGCTGACGGATGGAGCGGCGACGACGGTGGGAGCGGCGACGACGGTGAGAGCGGCGATGACGGTGAGAGCGGCGACGACGGTGAGAGCGGCGACGACGGTGAGAGCGGCGACGACAGTGGGGGCGGCGACGACGGGTATGGTGACGGGGGGTGGGAATGGGAGCAGCAATGGCGGCCAATGGAGGGCATTGCCGAAATTGCTAATGTTTGCATTTTCGCCCTCATCGCTCCGTGAACGTGACTGATGTGACCCGTGCGAATGTCAGACTT
>JAHNZQ020000004.1:1599336-1646166 GCA_019155205.2 Gracilaria vermiculophylla
GATCTTTGCGATTGTGTAGCCTAGAATGAACCAGATAGTCTCAGTTGTTTAGTACATTTGAGACAAACTAGTTCATTGAGCACTGTGACAATAGAACTCAAAGCTCTAATTAAGAGTGGTAATTAAGAGTGGTACTGAACATTTAGCGCGCCGTGGTCGGCAAGATATCTTGGGCTAATTTGCTGGAGTCAAATTAGAACGTCAAGAAATAAAGGCACCCGATCGGAGAATGATCGGAGGAGGGGAAGGCAACTTCCCAAGGGTGCCGGTCTTTGTTTCAGCGAGAGCGCGATTTGGCACACATGGTTAACGTGAATAAATACCTTGGGCAGATGAAAGGACTGCAATCGAACAAATTGTTCAAAAAACCCCAAGGCACTATTTGTTAGGCTGAAGTTGTTAGTTCCTTGGACGCTGCATTTAACTTGACTCCCGGCCTACAGTATGGGCAAACAAGAGTAATATCTGGTGTTAGATACTGCACGAATAAATGGGATGCTATGGTATATCATATGATTGATTAGACTAGTTTGAGGCATAGGCGCGTCTCGTATTCGTCGTATGGCGCAGAAATATTGGCCTGTACGGAAACCGATGATCAAGGTCATAGAATTAAAATTGTTTTAAGGTCTGGTTCAAAATTGAATAGCTTCCAGCATATTTTTAACGGGGACTCAAAAAGATTGTTTGACACTATAACAACAGTACACAAAGGAAGAGAATTCAGATGAAGACAAACTGTACAACGGACTCGAAACTCGATTGAATTAAGAGATCCGGATGTGATACAATGGATTCCAGGACGGGTTGATATAGCTGACGCATTAACGAAGAGAAACCCTGATTCACACAAGCTCCTAAACTACATTGCAAAGAGTGGGACACTAATGCTATCACGGCAAAAATCGTCTGCATTGAAGTTTGCAACATGGACTTAGGTTACTTTGAATACCGCTCGAAGCAACCGGGGGATTTGTAAGACGTGAAGATCGCAATAGAGTACTAGAATAGTTACTTCGAAGGCGTACAAATGTGAACGGTCACAGGTGCAGTGAAATTCATATGCGAAAGAGTGCAAGTCAGAAGAAACAACTGATTAATAAGGAGGGAACCATGGATGTGGAGGGGAACAAACCCCAAGGAAGCAACGCACACACTTCGTCCGGACACTCCTGTGCGTGAATCGCTCCCACATCTCAGTCAGCCCTCTATTGACATGAACGACGATTATGCTCGTCACAAAACAGTGCAGTAATTTTCAAATCTTCCAAAATTTTACTGACGGCCGAGTTGATAGATTTTTTTATGTTTTCACTTCGCTGAACTTCAAGGACGTTATTCAGTACTTCACGGGATAGCTTATCTATAAAGCAGTTGTACTAGCCATGATAAATAGCTCATGCGTGGGATGAGCCCAAAACCTAATGTAGGTTGTGCAGTACAACGCACTGATAGACTTAAAAAAAATAAATCTTCCTTTTATTTTGAACACTTGGCTTGACGTCTTTCTTCCATCAAACGTAGTGCTAAATCTGTTCCTGTATAATTTCCTACATCATTCCTACAACATATTATAGTTTTACATCTTTTCTATCTTCAACAATAAAAATGTAGATCATGTTTTTCTCTATAAGCTTTTAGAAACTGTGGTACTGTCAGTTATTCTTTCGAAGTAGTAGGTCACAACGTCCGTTAGGAGTTTTTGTTGACGCCAAAGGTGCTTGTTCCTAAAGGTGGTCTCCAGTATTCGCTGTCGCGAGCCGTGGGAATACTTAAAGGGGATCCGCAAACACCAAGCGGAGGGGGCGGTTCACTGGGCGAACAATGCCCCTACAGAGGCTGCTTTCATGCGACCCGGTAATCGGTGGCTTAGAAACCTTGAGATTATCGACGAGAGTCTCCAGCCGGAAAAGTAGAAAAAGACTCAAGGGTGCTTGTCTTTACTTCTCCAGAGGTAGAGCTCAACCGGCAGATTAAGTATCGAGCCGGAAGCCCGCCTTGGCAGGTCTCACTACTGTAGTAACTACCTGCATAATTTAAATAAAATAAATATAAATTCTACCGTCCCTTAAGGATAGTGTAGCGTACGCGGGCAGAGTTATGCACAACGTGGTTTAGTGAATAAAATAAGAGCCCTCCTTAGCAATATCACACCATAAAGCCACACCACCATATTTCCTTAGGAGCTACTGTACTAGAAACACCATTTACTAACTTGCACAAGGTCCTCGAGATGCATCCTCCGATTTCTTAATCCCCGAGGTGGTTCCTATCGGTGCTGATGCAAACGCAGCCTCTAGCGATTGACACATTCTCTCCTTCAGGCATTCCTTCATACTTCCATACTCCTGCACGGCGTACCACCACTGGCTCTTGTTTCATCCCTTGCGGTGTTTGTGGGCCCTGGTCCTCGTTAACTCGGCTGCGTCTCCTCTTTCTTGGCGTAAACCGTTTGTGCTGCCGCCCCAGTCGGCGGTGTGAGCTTCCGCGCACTCCAGCGTGTCGTGCGCGGTGCAGGCGTGCATCCTTCGTGGCCGGAGCGTGGGTCAGTCCAGAGTGGACACTGCCTTCCTCAAGGCACGTGACCCTCCTATTCCTTTGACGATTCTTCTTCGGGGATCACCCGATTCATCGCGTCCGTTTATTACGTCTCCGTGAAGGTGCGTCATCTCATAATCTTCGCGTCCGTGTCTTCTTCGGCCTGCACTGGATATGAATGTACGCCAGGCTATGTTGCTCCATACATCGCCTGTTTCCGGTCTCCCGGTCTCCCCGTGGATTACACAATCGTAGCCTGACGCGGCTACCTTCTTGGTCGGGCAAATAACCGCGTACCGCTCTCCAAGTGGCGTCAGATCACTCTCCTCAGGTGCTAGAACGCGTTCGGTCGCCATCGATCCAGCTTCCTACATCTTCGGCATGTCTTCTCCAACTCCGGCGTTTACGTCGCCATCCAATCCTGAGGTGTATCACACCTCGACCGGTGCACCGCTCGGTCCAGGAGAGCAGCTATACCATCGTATCACGCGGGTCTTCATCGCATTCTATGATAAACACGTAAGTCTCCCGTGCCCCGTGCAGTATTACATCCACCATTTTGGACCGTATCTCCAGGCGACGCGAATCCGCGTCGTACCGGAGGTTTCGTGGAGCGACCAAAAGCGGATCCGGGTGGAAGCCTATTGCACTCACTGGCCTCATAATCCAGTGCACGGTGACAACGCTCCAACCACGCGGGACGCTGCGATACTCCATATCTGAGGTGCGCCGAGAAACGTGAGGTTCAGGCGAGACTCCAGCTATTTCTTCATATGGAGAGCTCACAACAAAGAGGGTAACGACCAGAAAGCATTGCCGATGGACGATCGGCCCTCACGGTATTGCCTTTTGATCCTCCATGCGATCGCCTCTGCTCGCTTAGCCGAAATCGATTGGGGATGGACCTTGCGGATGAGCCTCGAGTACGTGCCGCCTTCGGGTAGTTCTATGGTTTGCATAACACATATTTCCACGACATGCCTCCCGGGCAGCGTCTAAAGTACTACCTCAAGGTAAACGACTCTTGGAGGGACCACTGGGTATCCCCGCACCTCTCTGCGGCGACACCCATGACGTTCGGGTACCACACCTCCGAGGTTCAAGATCTCGACGACTTCCTGGGGCGTTCCATCATGTTGATCGCCTCGACGGAGTTCGTTGTCGGCATCCTGATGGCTTATCTTCAAGCACCGGACGAGGGCATCACGTCCTATACTCTGTTTCGCGATAGGCGCCTTTACTGGGACTCTTCGCATCAACTGACCGCCCAACGTTTACCCCTCTTCTCAGCGTCCATTATCCGGGTCCTACGCTCCTTTGGCCTCCACACCCTTATTAAGGGCACTGCATGGAGTGAATCCGAGTCGAAGACGCTGCTGGATTATACCCCGCACGTGGTGGGCACTGATACGCCGGGCTTCCTTTTGGTACGACTACGGCGAAGATAAGTTCCACTCCATCGTGAGAAGTTCTAATGGAGACGATGACGGGCGAGCCTATCCGACCTGTCCCCGTCTACCGCATTCTCGGGTTCTATAGGTGCCACATCTCCAAATACCTGACCATAACCCCTTGATGGAGAACCTGGCGCATCCTACACCCCGTCGGTTACCATCTCCGTCCCAGGATATGGGTGCGCCTACTGAGGTGATAACCGCACGGTCCGCCGCAATACCGGGTGCTGCCGCAGTTGTAGCCGCATTTCCTCTTGTGAAAGAGGACGAGATTGATCCCGTTCTGGTACTTTCGGTCCCTGTGGTGCAACGCCGACTGCGCAGCATCCCTGCGCCTGTTCTTCAGCCTCGCCTGCGGAGCGTTTCAGTTCCCGCACCGCCGTCACCTCCGGTGTCAACGACTCCCTCCTTGGCTCTGTCGCACTCCACGGCGGAACCTGTGGAATCCCGTCGAGAAGCCCCTACCCCACCTTGTCTGCAGTCCGCGGCTCCTTCCGTGGCGGTAGTTGCGCCGTCAACGGAGGTGGCAGCTTCGAGTGCACGATCGGGCGGAATGTCTACTGGGGCTCTGGAAGCTGCCTTCCAGGAGTTTGTGCAGGCGTTCCTGGTGACGGGCCGTCCCGCTCCGACTTCTCCTGTAGAGGCTCTGCGCGAGGCGCGTGCCTGGGACTTAGAACTCCACAAGGCCCGGGCTGACAGAGCCTCGATGGCAGCCATAAAGGAAAGCCTGGCGGAGGTCTTCAAGAGCCAAGCGTTCAGGGCAAGAGCTCGCATCGAAGCGAAGTACACGACGCGATTCGAAAACCAGTAGGTGATAGAACCCTGGCGATGGGAGTGAGTTTTCGGTAGCGGCGAAATAAAAGATCCTTCCCTTGGAAAAAAATTTCCATGAACGGTAGTTACAATATGCCTAAGCCGTGCCCGCGTGGTCAGGGAAACAAAGTGCAACCGCGGGAGCATGCGAAAAGCGAGCAACAGCATCCTAGAAGCGAAAAAGTGAACTGCAGGTACGGGATAGACTGCGGAGACGAAAAACAACTCTGGTTGGGGGCCCGTTCTCCCTTTTCTAATCGGAAGCGCCTATATGGAGTGGCTTTCCCGCCCCAAATTGGCATGGTATCGCCTAAGGATGTTCTCCGTGATGTGTTTCGGAGGTTTTTCCGTGTCGTTCTTCCAGGTGTACCCATACCAGCGGACGCGGTACAGTATTCCTGCATGGGTTTGTCAATGGGAGACGATATGGTTCACCGCGTAGACCATGTCTCCTTCAGGGGTCATGATGGCAAGTGGGGCCTGCAGCAATGGTTCACCGAGACCGGTGGTGCGGTTCTCTTTATTCCGTGGTGTCGTCACTCTTCTGGTGGTTGGATGAGGACGTTCTGCGCGTTGTCCCTGAGTGGGGGTGGCAGACATTCCTGAGAGGCTGGGCGTCAGGACTTTCGTCACCCTATTACGGAATACGACATCTCGGAGCCCGTTTACCTCAATGGCGACATTGTCTCTATAGGTGGCCAGGACTTTGTAGGGCCCTGCAGTGGTTGGCGCTAACTTGCGCGTGACGTCTAACGGTTCGTCGGATGTTTCCTCGGGTTTGTCCAGGAAAATCTCGTCGTCTTCCTTCTGGGGAGGGCCTTCCATAAACTTTGTGTCGAAGTCCTGCTTGTATGTCTTCTGCGAGGCGTTGAGTCTCTCCTTTGAGAAGGAGAGTGCGTTCTCATACCGCCTTAGTATGGAGCGTTTGGCTTGCGCGCTGTTGGCGCCTGTGGCTCATCCGCCAGGTGCGCCGTGGCGCGTGCCGCAATGACGGCACTTGGCGGGATGCGCGAGAGCACCAGATTGAAAAAAGCGGTCCCCGTGGAGCGGTTGACCTCCAGGTTGTATGTATACGTGAGCGGGCCCACATATGGGTCCCAATCCTTCTGGTGGGCCGCAAAGTAGTGCCTTAGCCTCCAGAAGATGGTCTTGTTGCACCTTTTCGCCTGCCCGTAAGTCAGGGGTGATAAGCAGTTGTCAACAACTGTTTCATCCCGAGCATTCCGGAGACAGCACCGAAGAGCTTCGCCACGAACCGGGTACCATTGTCAGTGAGGAGGTACAACAGTATCGCATACAGGTAAACCTAATGCTCCAGAAAGGCGTCGGCAATCACTGCTGCATTGGTGCTTTGTAGGAGGATGATACGCGTGATTTTCGAGAAACGATCAATGATCAGGAGGATAAATCGGTGCCCTCGCTCCATCTTGAGGAGAAGATCTCAGATGTCTTTGGTCACAAACTCCAAAGGTCCTGAAGTGGGGAACAGAGTGAGTGGCGTCCGGTGTTTCTGTATACTCTCCCTAGCGGCGGCACAGGAGTAGCAATCTACTACCGTTTGGAAGGCGTCATTAGCCATTTTCGCCCAATAGAACTTCCCTCCACGTGGAGAAATATATCCGCGATCCCTCGGAGTGCCCGGCGAGTCGAAGATAGTGCGAGAGATATAGCACCCTCTCCCGCAGTCTCGTCCGGACCACTGTTTTGGAGAGCTCCATCCAGGGGAGCGCGGCGTACAAGTACACCGTCCCGTTCAACATCAAATGACTACGTTAGACTCCCCATAGTTGCGAGGCACTCCTTGCACTAGCTATTCGTTCTCTGCTCCTTCCGATACCGTGCTACAGTGATGGGGAGAATCTTTTTCTCCTCCTCAAGAAGTGCTGTCACCACAGGAAGTCCACTATACCTTCCTCTAGGTTCACAGCATTCCAAAAATTGTCCATCGAATCCTTCTTTCCCGTCGGCGTCTTAGATGACCAGACACGGGATGTTGTCCTCCAAAGGTGATATGTCTTCGCCCTCGGTGAAGATTTGCGAGAGCGCTTCCGCTGCCTGGTGTTTTATACCAGGACGGTGGACGATGTCAAACTGGAACTCCGAGAGGCGTAGCCTCTACCTCTCCAGGCGACCGGAAGCATACGTCAAAAATATTATTCACTTCAATGGTGTGTGGTCCGTCCTCAAGGTGAAACGCGCGCCTTCCAGGTACGGGCGTAAATGCAATACCGCTCACACGATGGCAAGATATTCGCGCTCCGAGGTGGAGCAGTTCCAATTGGTAGGCGTGAGGCTGCGACTACAGTATTCGACGGGTTGAAGTCCACCTTCAGATTGCTCCTATAGGAGGGCACATCCGAACTTTTATTTACAGGCGTCCGTGTCCAGCACCATTCGGCCGTCCTGCTTCGTAATTACCAAGATTGGTGGCTCTACTAGTCTCCTCTACAGGGTGTTAATGGCTTCAAACTCCTCTTCCGTCAAGATAGTTAATTGCATCGGCTTGTTTTTCTTCAAGAGGCGGTTTAACGGCGCTGCGACGCGGGAGAAATTCGGAACAAACCGCCGGAAGAAATTGCACATCCCCAGGAAGGAGCGCAGCTCCGTCTGATTTGTTGGAGGGTGATCTTTCTTGATTGCGTCCTGAGTTTCTGTGGAAACCTGTAGGCGGCCCCGGAGCACAACGTGCCCAAAATAATTCACCGAGAACTTGAAAAAGAAACATTTCTCCATCTTCAAGGTGAGTCCAGTGTCCTGTAGGAATTGGAGCACGTGCTTCACATGATTGAAGTGCTCCTCCATGCTGCGGGAGTATATGATGACATCATCAATATACACCAAGGCGTACTGCCACTTCACCTTCGACAGGAATATGTCCACCGCTCGTTGGGACGTAGCAGGTGCATTCTTCAATGCGAATGGCATCCCTAGGAATCTGAAGATCCCATAGCGAGAGGTGAACGTTGTCTTATTCTCATCGGAGTCTTCCATCTCAATTTGCCAGTAGCCGCTGTTGGCCTCCAGCGTGGAGAACACGGACGCATCACCTAAGGAGTCAATGCATTCTATCATACATATCCGGTACAAATCGCGTACCGTCACCTCGTTACGCCGTCTGTAGTCAGTAGAAAACCTCAAGGAGCCAAGTTTCTTCTTCACAAAAACCATCAAGGAGGTTCATTCGGAGTTGAAAGGCTCGATAACGCCCTTCTTCCGCATCCGGTGGACCTCATCACGTTCGAAATCGCGCGCAGGGGGTCCGGCCCTCCTTGGGAGTTGATGTACTGGTTTCGCATTAGGTGTGAACTGGATCCTGTGCTTGACCAGGCTAACCTGACCCAGGTGATAAGACCACATATTCTCATGGGCGGAGAGCATCTCTGCTAGCCAATGGCTATACCCTTCGAACTCTTCGCCATTTTGAAGCTTTTCGTGCCAGGTGCCGGGATTCTCTTCCTCTAGAGGCGTTGAAATCACTTCAGCCTCCGTGGCGGAGATTGCATCGCGGTCTACGAGATCTTCCACACGGGGAAGTTGAGCTACTCCTGTAGGGGGGGTTGTGCCAAGCGGGCAAAAGTTCCTTTCTGGAGCTATAACGGCGAATCCTTCAGGTTGGCGAGGAAAACCCCGAAGGAAATGTTAGGAAATTATTTCCACAACACCGTTTGCAATTATGGAGTGCTGCTTCGTCGTCAGGTGTGGAATCCCCTGTAGGAATGAAAAGCCGGATGAAGAGCTCTGCACCCAAACGTCGGCTTGACCCCTCGTGGGTATTTAGATGCTCTTCACTACCCAGAGCTTATTCGACTGCGTCTTCTTTGGAAGATTAGCCACGTGAGGCGCGTTGGCAGCCGGTCCTAGAGCTGCGGACAGGATACCTTCAGGGGCAGCTTCGTGAAACGTCACCTTCCGCAGGCGTGGGTAGATTGCACGTACATACCAATCCACAAAAAAAGTGTCCTATATGCATTGTGCGGCCAAGTTGGTCGCCACGAAGAACCACACATTCACCGAGAGGAGCCCAACCAGGGACACAGGGGTATTGCTCCGAGGATGTTTAGTGCTCGACGCGACGCACCGCGCACCGTGGGGAGCTTGCCCGTCCTCAAGAAGCCGAGAGCAAACCACGGGAGCACGTCGGCGTGCACCAGATTGGGGCCAGCTCCAGTATCGAGGATAGCGCGCACCGTGGTAGAGACGAGCGGGGAATATCCTATAAAGGCGAAAACTTTGTAATTCTCACGGTGGAGCATGCAAACAGAATCCTCAAAGGTGTCTAAGGGACCCAACGGGATTGGGAGGCCCGCCGATTCTCCGTCGACGTAGCAGATGACTTCTCCCCTTTTCCTAAAGGCGACCTTTGTGTAGCTGATGCTCTATGGTAAGGAGTCCCGTAGAGCCTCTACGCGTGGCTCTGAGGGTTTTCCTGGTTGGAGAGCCGTTGAGTTACAGTCGCGGATGGCTTCTGCAATTTTGCATCGATATGCGACGTGTTCTTCTGAGGTGCAACGGCTTTGATAGCGGCACGTTGCTGGTACAAGTGACTATGGGAAAGGCTGTACTCCTAGTGTAGCGATGTAACCGTAGTTTCCTTGCAGGGAGCGGATGTCGCGATACGCGGTTCGATAACTTTCGCTCCCCGTTGGTGTATCCTTCAGGTCCTGGAAGTTCTTTTTCCGTTCATGTAAAATGGCGGCCCTCAATGCCGGCGTGAGAATCATACATTGTACCGGCTCTCGAGACAAGCAAATCTGGCAAGGCAGTGGGTAGCCTAGAGAGTTCGCGCATCGGATACTCCTGTAAGATCCTGCCGAGGAGTTCAAAGTAGGAGACGAGAATGTTCTCGTCCTAGACGGTGCTCCCAGAGATGAGGCGAATGTGAGGGTTAGAGCCTCTTGCTTTCCAACGAACGTGAGCTCGTCGAACGTCTCCGAGGTGCTGGAGTCCAACGTCAGGGCGAATGCCCGACGGGTCCTTGAGGCCGCCGCTTTGTCCGATAGTGGATCGTGGCTGCGACGAGCGGCACGGTGGGTATCCCTATAGGATTCCGCGAAACGCGCTTGCTCCATACAGGTGGTCTTGGCGTGCGTTGTCAGGAGATTCTGCACCCTCGCGCGTATCGAGGGTAGGAGTCCCTCGACAATCAACGACTTCAACCGCCGTTCGGAATACACGTTCCCACACCGTACGTCCTTCGTCCACAGCTTCTGTAACATCTCCGTCTCGCTCACTCCCGTGTTCTGCATATAGGAAGTGACTTCAGCGTCAGCATGGGCTTTCATCTCGTTCGTGGCGTACCTTTTCAGGAGGAAATTCCCCACCTCCGGGGACGTCGTCAGGATCTCCGTTCCAGGATTATCCACAATGGTGCTCTTCTCCGTGAGGCGCAACTGCACCAGCGAGTGTGCTTGGCCTGGGAGGTAGACCTGAAAGCCCATAAGGCGGCACCTTCATGGATACAATTGATATTACACGCTGAACGGAAGCGCGTGAAAACGTTTAACACCCGAGATGGGGTCTTCGTCTAAGAACGAATGCTTCTTCATTTGAATATACATGCGGCGCTGGATCTTTGTGAGTCGTTTAGCGACCGACACGTTGTAAAGAGTAAAGCGATCATTCAACCTGTTGGTCTCCTAATCCACTACTTTGGCGAAGAGGTTGTTACGCGTCAGGTCCCGACGGTGCATGGCAAGATTTCTGAGGTGGATCGGTTTCTCTACGGCAGTATCCTTTCCTCCTTTGGCGTAGGGTGTTGTAGTACCCTGCCCTTCTCTGGCCAGGTCATTTTAGGGGTCAATAGAAGGAACCTCTCCTGTACGGAAGAATAATATTCAAAGGCCGCTGCGGGGAGCGGCTGCGCGGTTTTGGGAACATTTCTCCGCACTGATAATATCGGAGATTACCTCTAGGAAGAGGTCGGAATCCAGCAAAGCATCCACAGCATGGTGAGCGCTATCCATTGCGATTTAATCCACAAAGACGAGGTGGCGCGCTCGAAAGTGAGCTTCAACACCTGCAGGAATTCTTTCGACGAGCTCGTGTGAGAGCCAATCCGCAAGTCGTGTGGTTAGTGACTCCAGCAGGGAGTTAGCCTTCGGGTGTTCTCGTCCCTGCAGCTCCTGAGGTGGCAGCTGCGATGCCGTGTGTAGTTCTTTAACCTCAACATCGGCGTTCTGCAGAGGTGTCGCTGGGGCTTCCGCTTGCCTCCGATCATGCATTCCTCTAAGGCAATTCCTGAAACGCTCCAAAGAGGAGCCAGGGTTCCGAAGGAGAATTTTAGGGTCCTCCAGTTTGGCTGCCATCTCCTGGGGAGCGCTGCGCGGGCTACGCTCACCGACGGAGTCGGTTTCTAGAGGATCCTGTAGGGGGGTTTCCATTGGAGGTTCTGAGGGGTGCATAGAGGAGTAGGTCGGGGGGCGATTGTCTTCCACTTCCGGATCACCTTAGGGAAGAATTTCACTGTTAGGGTCCGTTCATTACAAACTAAAAACACTGTTCTGCTGCTACTTTTGCAAATCCTTTAGGAAGCTGAACATTAAAGTCGGAAGACCAGTTGTGGTACTGCCAGTTCTCCTTCCGAGGTAGTAGGGCACAACGTCCATTAGGGGCTTTTGCTGACTCCAAAGGTGCGTGTTCCTAAAGGTGGTCTCCGGTATTCGCTGTCGCGAACCAGGGGAATTCTTATAAGAGATCCGCAAACGTCAAGCGGAGGAGGAGGTTCACTGGGCGCACAATGCTCCTACAGGCGCTGCTTTGATGCGACCTGAAGATTGGCGGCTTGTAAAACTAAGGATTATCGACGAGAGTCTCCAGCCGGAAAAGTAGATGAAGACTCAAAGGTGCTTGTATTTACTTCCCCAGAGGTGGAGCTCAACCGCCAGATTAAGTATCAAGCCCGGTGCCCGCCTCGGCAGGTCTCGCTCCTGCAGTAACTACCTACATATTTTAACTAAAATAAATACAAATTCTACCTTCTCTTGCGGATACTGTAGTGCACTCCAGCGGAATTATGCACAACGTGACTCAGTGCATAAAATAAGAGCCTTCCTTAGCAATATCACACCATAAAGCCACACCACCATATTTCCTTAGGAACCAGTGTACTACAGAAAGTTACATATTCTCGTAGTTGTACAGTTTGTTCAGGAAGCTTCTACGTACTTCTAAAACAGAAATTTCACTGGAACTTTCGTTTTTCATATATAAGTAGCGTTGCAGATATGGTTATGATACGAAATATGCCACACAAATACGGACGTGTGTGCCTCTTTAGAGTAAAATGATCAAGTTTTGATCAGTGTCAGCAACTATAAAACAAAAGTATCCATAACTTATGTGCAATGTCATAAAGAGAACATATGCTCTTATTACTGGCTCAATACGGTCTTGGATGTCCCAAATATTCTGTAGGGAATAGTCAGGAGACGGTTAGAAGGAATGGAATGAACGTCGATTATGTCGAAGGCCAGCAAACAAACCTCGTTTTTGAAGAACATGATGTCGGCAAGCTGGATATTCGTCCAAAAATGGCGGCGCATTTCGATACGTTCTGGCAAAACAGGTTCCTTGAATGTCTTCGATACACGATCTATGAAGGGCTTCGCAAGATACTTGTCTTTGAGGACCTTGGACGTGTTATTCCGATCCAATTCCGTAATATTGCTCACAAAACAAACTCATTTCTCCTCCGGTAGGATCGGCTTTGTTCGTTTCGTAGGATACAGCAAACAGCGTTGCATCGCTGCGCTTGGACAAATTCTGGAGAGCGTCAATCGATGCCGCATTGAACCATGCTTTGACAACGTCGGCCGTAGCCTCTTCCATGCAATCAGCGCCTTGGATTTCACCCATGATGCATAGTGTGTGCAAGGTAGAAGCTTCAACGCAGTCTTTTATCAAGGCTGGTTGCATCTGGTTCTCTTCATCACGGTCTTAGTTCACGTTGGCCACTCTAGCATTGTAAGCAGTGACTTCGGTTTCGAATTTGATCAAAGCCGGCACGTCAACCAATTTCAGCGTCGATGGTGTCACGACAGACACAATGCTATAATTGCTTGCCCCAGCCGTTTTGAGCATAACAGACACCCAAACTGTTGCCCTTTCAGACCTAAGCCCTTTGATGACGAGTATCGGAGTCTACCTGCTCGAGCGTAGGCATTGATCGCGAGCTAAACGAGTGCGAATGGCGCGCGGACGCGGTAGCAGAGAACGGCCATACTACCTGGCATCTGCTTCGTCCCCAACAATCGCCGGTGTCGCGCAAGGGTTTTCTTTTCCTAATTGTACCCGTTCAATGCTTCGTCAGGAAGCAATGAGAAGCAAATCACGTCGGATAGGCCCATACGCATCTCATGAACGTCGGGGTCGGGCTAAGAAACCGGCGCGCGAGGTACAAGCAGTTTTCCCGCTGCATTATGTACGTTCCGGTACTTCCCTTAGCATGGGTCCAAACGCAAGTGCACATTCAATCACCAAACCAATAACGCACATTGAGTGTGTTGCAACACTTTCCACATAGCCAAACTGGGCGCATTTAGACAATACGGCTCCATATTCTGGCCCATACGGGGCAATGCGGAGATTTGGTAATTTTCATTGACGCACATACGGCACAAATGCAGTGCACACGGGATTCTAGCACATCACTATGCCGGAAATGAGTCATTCTGTGCAGCGTGTGATTAATCGCTGTCGAAAGGGAAGCGTGCAATCGCGCGCTCGTGCTCCAAAATCCACGTCATGCAATGGACTGTGAAGACGTTCGTCATCCCTGACATTTAAGGATCAGAAGTCTGCTATGAAAACATGAATTGCACAGTGGTGGTATTACCGCAAAATGTTTTCAAAAAAAAATTCAACAACGCTTTAAAAGACTTCATTTTTGAATGTTGTACCAATTCTACCACTTTTCAAGCGAGAAAGTCGTCCTATACCTGGCTTTCAACCATATTCGTGTTAAATCGCGAGAACTTACTCGAGGCACCATTTTTGTACCCTTTACAGAGCTTCCAAAAATTGTTGTTTAAGAAAAAGGATCGCCTCTCCAAATGATCAACCTCACGACAAAGATTTCGTCATCGACCGCACAGTGCGATTTATTATGAACTCAACAGTAACGGTGATCAACAGCATCCCTTTGGTTATTTACTCCCAATCCAAAAATATATGGGAACCAATCCAGCATCTACTTTAATGCCATGCTTTTTTCTCCCACAATTGCACCTGAATCGAGGTACCATCCAAGTGAACAAGAGCCAGATCGGTTAACCAACAACGATGCTATGGTATAGCAAATATGTTCTACAGTCTAAGAAAGGAGTGTATAGAGGTCTTCATTGTAGAAAATAAAGGATTCCAAGAAGCAAAACTGGCTATGAAGTGTTGTGAAGTTTTCAATCAGACAACTACTGTTTTGCAGTCCGCACAGTACTATCGATGTATTACATATCATCGCTTTGTGATTAAAAAGGTCTACCGTATCGGATAATAAGATCTAAAAATGAAGTGGAAAGTTCTCTGAAGAAACGAAATGAAGAAAACAAGGCTGTATTTGCTGCAAAAGTTGTAGAAAACTGTTTTTCAGCAGTACTCAGTAGCGAAATGTAGCCTCCGTACCAAGGCCTCATTGCTATGTCTTTTTTTTATGGAACCAAGGAGTCTTGTCAAAGAGCTGCAACCTCGTGCAGTATCGGTCAAAGGCATGAGAAGCAGCAGGACTACCAACTCTCTTACATCGTTGTGAACCAACCTTAATGACGTAAAGAGCTTGTTGCGCAACATTTTAGACAAAGGGTTACACGGATTAGGTTACACTGATTAGTTAATAAAGAAGCTGTAACGACGGCACCATTCAGACGAATTGAGCACTTGGTTCTGTTAATGTACGTTTAATACCAGAGGGGGTCACCGTGAGCAAAGAAGTTTCGACTACCCCAGTTTTCACCTGTTCGTTATCTATTTACAAATATTAATCATGTAAAGCTTTCCAATCCATATTAGAACAAAAAGTGACCCTGAGCTAACAGAAATTGGACTGTCCGACCCCTCGCAATGCAATTGCGTGACATCTCTTCGGAAACGACGCCCTCATTAGTAGAAATACGTTACGTTTACAGCTCCAGAATGTCTGCAACCGAGAAAATCCATTTTACTGAAATGCCTCCGCCTCAAATATGTGTTTTTTTGGACATAAAAGCGCTAGCCTGGTCAATAATGGTAACCGGATGCTGGACGTTTCTTTTGCCGGCCGCCGGCCGGAGCGCAATGTTCATATCCAGAAACAGGATTAAAACCATGCAATATAAGTAAGCAACTCGGCATTGAAAAGGATCCAGTGTTACAAAATTTAAGAGCTGTAGATTCTTGAACTGCTTTACCTACCGCACGGTGGAATTCTCACAAAACATCTCCGCGAGAAGTGAAACTGACTCCAACACAGGGGAATTGCGACATGCCCTCCATAGAAAACTCTCCGACGGAGACGCCCCACTTCGAGGTTTTGATAAGATATACAGAACCTGGAATGCCAGTGGACCTTGTGTGTAAACAAAAGGCAGCCGGGGAACGATGTGTGATAATTCCAATGTCGCAGGTACCGTAACTATGCTATCCAAAAGGGATTTTGCCGCAGGATGTCCCATTTAATCGCATTATTTCAGAGAACAGTTGATGGCTCGTACACTGCAAGAAAACTGCAGTATGCAATTTCAATTTCGCCAATAGTGTCATATCTCGAAAGGGCGAAGTTGAAATTGCTGATGGACAGTTCGGATACATGAGTCGCTCTGGTAAAGCGGTCGTAAGCCATGTTTTCTATGCATACACGCACTTGATTTAGAGTCCCAAACCCAAATCTGAATCGTATATGAGCAAGGAAGTAAGGCTTTACAGCTACGTACGTACGCCTATCAAATAAATCTACTATGTCTCTAAGGAGACTCAATAGAAGTTCTTTGTCGTGTATTAATGAATGTACCAGAGCTCTGTCTCCACTTATATCCGGATGGAACTATGACATTTTGGCGAGTGAACATGCAATCCTTGTAAGGAGTACGGACTGAGAGGGTTGAATCGGAGATCTACCCGGCCGCTCTCGCATTAATTGTTACTGCCTTTCATTAATTCCTTAGACATTTGGGAAACTGCTCCCGAGAGTAGTGTAGTCTACAGTTCTTTGACTGGGTTAGACGCCACATAAGGCTGATGCTTTCCGGCTTCTGGTCTTCGTTGAACAGTACGCCTAACGAAGTTTGTGGATTCATGGCGCTTTAGTTAAAGTTATTTGGTGAGAAATTTTGGTCTTGCTTTTGTGTGCCCCAACGTTCCAGAACGCTTCTTGCAGGCACATTGAAGCGAAAAAACAGAATTTCAGATCAAGTCACTGAAAATTATGTGCTGTTGTGTCTCAACTCCTTGCGCAGAACTTTCTTATATTTTGACACTTCGTGCGGGGGAGGTGTTGTGCAAATCACCCTCAATGAATTACGAAATGAAAATTGTTATAAAAAAACATAAAAAGCGCGGTGCCTTTCAAAAACATGAAAAGTATCTCCAGATGGGACCCGGATAAATTTCTGTAATACTTTTGGAGCCAGGCTGGGGTGCTAACTACGCTCGGCGCGCGCCCCGTTTCTGACCTGCTGAGGCAGTGCTTTTACAAAACGGGTTGATCAGAGTAGATCCTGTAGTGATCGGCTCCGAAAAACACAAATTATGAGCAAACATTCGCCGAACATCCTTTCATTTTTCTGTACCATTTCATGCTCATGCACTGAAAAACACAAACGCACATGACTCCGCATATTGCAATTGTGAACCACTATGGTTCCTAGCAACCGCAGATCGCTTAGATCCCTTTGCCCGAGCATCGCCTCCAACACCCTCACTCCAGACCCCACCTAGTCAGCTTGTGCACTCGACTTTGGTTTTCTCCAATGCCAGTCCCGTGAAGGGGCTTCTTACGCGCCCCTTTTGTTGCTATGAGCCCAATCATCTTTCTCTTACAATTACAGCAAGCAAAAAAATCTCGGTCAATAGAATTTCGGAGAAGACTATCGCTAAGTGGCAGAAGACGTCGTGATCGCCACATTGCTCGTAAAGCATTACATCATCCATCTTCATCAGATTTCAGGATGCATTTTGGCTCAGGATGCGATCGATCTTTAATAACTCTCTGCGGCTTTGACCACAAATCGTTTTGATATTTACTTTCTTTGTTTGAACCACTTTATGAAACTTAAACTTCGTATAGTCCAGAAGGACGCATTCGAATAATTCCATTAAGAGCAAAACCAAGAGGTTGTCCACGATCTCTTACGGCGGTGCACTGTCTCGGACTGACGCTTTCATGGTATCGAACCAGAGGTTCTACGACGGTGCTTTTAATGATATTTGGTATAACATCTTCTGTTTACTTTACGTTTCTGCGTTTTTGACGAAGACTTTTGCTACGAGCGTTTTGAAATAATAAAAACGGGAGAATATGCATGCCAACTGCTGCAGAAAGTGCCAGCTGCCAAGCTGTTATCAGTGAAAAATACTCACTTCTTGAAGATTTTTACGCAATGGCTGATGGATTGAAACTTTACTTGCAACAAAATGGAGACAGTATGATCCAGAACATGTTTTATGATGGCTGGAAGCACGACCATTATGTTGGAAATGTCCGTTTTTTTGTGCCAGCAGGTAGAGTTATTTCAGCTGCCTACAATGCTCCAGGATCAATGCATGACTCAGTTGTTGCAGAGTGGGGAAATATATACGAGAGATTAGATCGTGTACACAAAGAGACTGGGGCTACTTGTCTTGTTGATTCTGCATTTAACGAAGGACACTACCCATTTATTGTGAAATCATCACAAGAATTACCTCCCACAAACAGCAGAAATGAACTTTTGAAGGCACAACAGGCAATGTCTGCTCGACAGGCTTCAGAATGGGGAGTGAGAGCTTTCCAAGGCTCATTTCCCCGTTTAAGGCCGCGCTTCATTTATGAATAACATGGTGAAAGGAAGCTTGTTCTGAACTTTATCGTGCGGCTTTTTAATGTTCGAAGCAGACTAGTGGGTATCAATCATATACTGCACATTTTTATGCCGCACCTCAGCGTGGAAGCAAAGTCTATTTTGTTCAACTAAAATATGAGTGCCGGACTACTGGGATTCATGGCTTGGGCCTTGACCTTTTGCAAGAAACATCATAAACATTTTCATGAACGAGTCCCGACTTTGTCGGTCTTCCTCACGCTGTTTCCAAAATTCTTCGCTCTCCTCCTGACGAAACGTTCTCTCCTCCTCCCGCTGTTTGCGTCTAATGCGAGCTTTTTCTTGTCACCTTTCTTTGGCCTCCTCTCTTTTGCGTTCTGTCACTCTCTTTCAGCTATTCGGTACTCTCTTTCTTGAAGAAGGGAGGCTCTGAATATTTTGAGGACATCAATGTCCTGTTTGTCGACCCTTCGAGCTCTCTTGAGAACAATGGGGTACGTAGGGATGGTGGCAGACGGTGTATCGGACCATGGAGGAGGTGTTGCTTCTTCATCTTCACCGCGTACCTTTTCTTGATCTGGGTCTGTCACTCTCTGTTGTTGCTCCTTATATTCTTCGCCGCTACAGACCCCATCAACAGAGCTGTCATCACAATCTCCGAGATGAATTCGTTCGATCATATCTTTTCTGATCTTTTTGGCTCTGTGAGCCGAACGTGGAATTCGAGGATCTCCTGTGGGTGAGGCTTTTCGATATAGTAGCCCGAATGTTCTCTTCAGAGAATCAGTCCTTCTGTTCTCGTCAGGGTACTTGGTTTTGTGTATGGTGCTGATCGCGTCCCACTCTCCCGCACCGATGGGGAGTTACTGTTAAAAAAAAACGAACAAAATGCGTATTTTTTTCTCGGTAAATATTGCCCCTCGGCCGGTAAATGTGGGTGCTTTCTTGAGATCTTTCCGACTCTGTTTTTTTCCAGTGTGTAAAATGCTTGGTTTGGCTTTGGAATCGAGTTGTGATTTCTCTTCAAAGGCGAAAGCCTTTCCGAGGTTTTTGGAATATCAAGATTAAAACCTGTTTTGCGATTGGATGCGATAGGGAGCATGGTCGTTGATGTGTTCACTGCGCCTGCGAAACGAGGTGTTTGGTCTTCAATGAGAGGTTTTGGAGCTTGAATTTGACCACTTGGTGTAGCAAGACATGGAGTGTGAGAAATTGAGGTGTCGTGAGCTAAAAGCTCAGGGTCGTTATTCCAGTTTGATTGTGCCATGTATGCAATCAATAGTGAGGTGGGGTTGATTGGTAAGAAAGCTGTGGATATAAAGATTCGGAGACAAGCTGTAGGTTAAACAGGTGCGGTATTTGATATGAACTGCCACTGTTGCACACCGTTGAAGTGGAGGCTGAAAAAGCATGTGTGAGTACTGTAAGGGTCCTCGTTTGGTTTTGCAAAAGCAATCACCAACAAGAGAGAGCTGTGTCTGGCAAGGAGCCCGAAGCTGTGCGTGGTGATGGAGGAAAGGCGGCGCGTTGTGAAATGATTACAATGGATCAAGATGAAAGTGCGATAAAGGACTGTGCGGGTTCTGCTTTGAGCGTGGAACTTGAAATTGTGTGCGGCGGTAGAGACGAAGCGCTGCGTGGTGGGGTGATTGGTATTAAGTACCTTGAAGCAGCGACAGAGAACCGTGTGTGTGCTGCTTTGGGAGCAAAAGCGGAATCGCGACGGTGGTGGGGAAGCGGCACGTGGTGAGCGTGATTGGGACCTGGCACGCCCGAACAGCGGTAGAGGACCATGCCTGTGCTGCTCCGTGCTTGGCGCTGTTTAAAAGCATAGAATAATGTTCGTTTTTGCGGGCGCAGAAACAACTACATCCGCGACTGAGCGTCGGGCAAATTGACTGTTTGTGTGTACACAAATACGGGAGGTTGATGACCGTTGTGCATACAAAAACTATGTTTTTGCGTTTTTCGGAGCCGATCAGTATTTGTGCTTTATGGCAGTGCCTATTTGCACTGCAGCGCACTCCCAAAATATAGTAGACATCATGCGGTCAAAAGGCTTCCTACAGTAAATTTAATCGAGTATGGCTCTGAGTTTATTCAAGCTCGTGGAGCGTCATCATGCTTGCAGAGCTAGAACAGGGCACTGATGACACACTCGTTGAGCGTCACTGAGAAACTGTATGTACGCAATAGATTGGATCTGATACTTTACATTGTTTTTGTATTGCTGCCACTTTTTTCCGTCCCTTCTCGTATTTTTTCGCTGTTATCTCTTTTCACTTTCTTCCATTGCAAAGCGATCTTTTTTATCTTGGTTTCTAATTTCTTTTCTTTCGCTTGTTTTCTGCGACCCTTCTTATACGGATCTATTGGCATTAAGTTCGATTCATCGGATATCTCTTAGGTATATCCGACACCATTGCGCATAATTACGCCTATCATAAAAGTGATTGAAAACCTTATTCTCTTAGTCTACCTAGCTAAGGGAGCAAGATTTCGGACGCCCTAAAAAACACCCTGCCCAGAGTGTGGCTCCACATTGAGAATGGGTGTAGGTAAGAAATGGCTAGGAGGCTAATGGAAACCGGTTGTAAGAGTACATGCGGCATTTAAAAGGAACTGATACCAATGGTATATATTAAATTGACTAATAGATAGCTTTAGAAACCAAAAAAGTCCAAAAAGAAGCCAGAAAATGCTTAGCTATTCTCCGCAGTGAGTGAAAGAGGCGATAAATATCTCATGAGTATGGTGCGCAGCTCCGTTCTTTTCACAAACAATCTACGCGACTACACTACCAACTTGTGGTTACGCGATACGCGTTTCACTAGCGTATCGGCTTATTTAAAGACGTATCATTACTGTTCAGACTACAAGGTACTTTTAAGACTAAAATATTATTTTTTACGGCGCATTTGAAACAAATGAATACTTCGCTCACTGTAAAGTAAACCCCCTCTTTTTGAGGAGCTTGGATTCAGGGCTCACGGTTTTTGAACAAGCTCCGGTACCATATAGCCCATCAAAACACCCCAATTTAGCGTTTGTTAGCATTTATGTCCAGCATGAAGTTTATCAAACTGGCTGTCTTACCTCGCTTATATTTTCCTTGCTGTGTCTGTCACGCTAGTGCCTAGTGATTTTCATGCTCATCGTCTATACCCCAGCTTTTTCCATTGAATCGCATATCATTTCCGACATGCGTCTTTTTTGTGTATTTGACTGTTTTACTGCGTTATTAGGGAATAGGGCAGTCTCCACGTCACTATCGTCGTAGTTTTCACATTATATCCTCCGAGCACCTTATTTGCGGGTTTCCGGATGTTTTCCGCTCTGCCTTCATTTTCGTCAATCAAAAGACCTCTGTAAACGATATCACACCGTTCGGGCTCACCCGTGTTAGATCTCGGTGTATGGGGAGGTCGGAGCTGTAAACATTGAAGCACGTGCCTTTTCGGTACCCACTGAATATCAAAATTTTCTCTTTCCGAAAACTTGAGATTCGCTTTCGCACTCGGGATTGCATGAATGAGCACCTCACAATGAGCGTGATGGTTGGGGCTTCCTTTTAGGGAGGTCTGCTCTTTTTCTTGCCAAAGCGCCTTGTGGTATAAAGAACGCACATCGAAAACCTTTGGCCACTAGAAATCGACTTCATTCCTTGAGACTGACGGGGTATTCTCACGCTTTAGATTTCAGTTTCAGGAAGGTGCGTGCTTCATATTTGTATTTTGCTTTTGGTTCACTAGGTTTGGACGCAAAATGGATGGCAATTGTGAATTGGGAGCATATGGTCGTCTTTACAAATGAACCTCGCTTTCTATCAGCCGGAATGGAACAGTCTCGGCTACAAGTGCAGAATGCTGATTTGCGTGTTTTCTGACGTTAGGCGTCAGTTCATTTAGTTTTCCGTCTGTCTTCCTTGCTAAGGACCCTTTTGGTTGCTTTAAAACTCTCCTGGGTCCAATTCGTACTGTGCAGCGTACTAAACAGAATTCTTTCCATGTTAGATTGACTCCCATCATGAGGATGCTGCTCACGTTTCTTGAGCTGATGTAGCCCTGTGCCGGACAAATATGCAACCCTTTGAATTGCATTCCTGCAAACCTCCTCTCAGAAGTATATTGGTCACTTTCAACTAGCGTTTTCAAGTTTCACAAGTCTTACGACGTTTATTTCTTCAGCGGCTCCTCTAGGTTTCGAGTTGAGACTCCAACTGTCTTTCACCTATTGCAAAACACCGGGCCTTGTGTGCGACACCAACTTATCGACGAATTCTTACTCGGCCTGATGTATTTGCTGCAAAATAATGGCATACAATGTTACATATGTAATGTAACACGGAAAGATTGGAAAGAGCCTGGCCGATCCTATCTCTAGGGGGAATAGGGCCGGATCTCTTTCATTTGTCAGAATAACAACCTCAGGTTGTTATTTCTAAAGATATTTTCTGTTTCTAACTAACGACTTTTTTTATTGCACGGCGCATTTGCGCCGTGCCCGACCGTTTCCCTCTGTGGGACAGCGGTCGGTTTTTATGTTTTGCCGTTGTTCATGAACCATTCTCCACTTTGCCTTATCGTTACGCTCGCTCCTCCCCACGACGATACTCTCTCAGTTAGGAAATCGTGGCGGTGAATTCGGCTGATTTCGCATAGCATTTGCGTAGCGCGGAGCATGGTAACCAGACTGCGTCGGAGTCTCGATCTGTGGTAAAGTGCGTGAGGTAGCGGACACAGCGAGTGTTACGACATTTCTCCAGAACCAGGTCTTCTTCTTTCTTGACTACACCATCATAGTTCATGACGATGGTGATGGGGCCGGAACGGTCGCAGTAGAATTTGCGGACCTTGGATATGTGATAAACATCGTGTGTTCGACGCATTGTAGGCGATAGTTCCAGGCAATGGGATACCGAGCCAATGACTTCCAAAACGCGTAATGGGCCTAGGAACCGTGAGTGCCATTTTTTTAACAGGTTAGCCCGTCTTGCGGACGAGATTCGGACGGCGCGGACCAAGACGACGTCGTTGACTGATAGTTGTAGGTTGGAACGCTTTTTTTCAGCATAGTGCTTCTGGCGCGCAATCTCCTCTGGAAGATTATCGCGGGCGAGAGCCGACAGTTCGTCGCGGTGCGCGGTGTAGTCAACAGCATCGGATGAATGTGGTACGTTAAGCGCACGGATCGCCGGAGAAGGTGGATTATAGCCTGAACTGAACACGAATGGTGTGAGTCTGGTGCGTACGTATCGGGAGGAGTTATATTCGAACTCCAGCTTTGATAGGGCCACGTGCCAGTCGGTTGCGGTGGCCTGGACAGTGAGACGGAGTGTTACCGACAGGGTTTGGATAAGATTTTCGGACTTTCCATGTGTCTCGGGGTGGTCTGCTGAGAATACCTCCGAATTGATGCCCGAGAGGCGCGTGAGGGAGCGCCGGAACTGTGAGGCTATCTTCTGATCTCGGTCAGAGACGTGGGTACGAGGGATCCCATACTTTGAGAACATGTGGGTGTCGAATAGTCCCAATGTCTCCTTTGCGGAGGACGATTTCGTGGCGGGGAAAAAAAGTACTCGCTTTGACAGTTTGTCGACGATGAGGAAGATTGTTTTCCGTCCGGCGGCACTCCTTGGGAGCTCCGCCAGAGAGTCGACTGTAACTGTCACCGAGCACCAAGCTGAGATGGGTAGGAACTGTAGTTCACCTTTTGGAGTAGATTTTGGCATTTTTCTGGACTGAAATTGGCGGCATTTGCGGGTGAAATTGAATATGGCCCTGCATATTTGAGACAAATAAGCGAAGTGCGAAGTCTTGCAGTACGTCTTATACGCACGTAGGGGGCCAATGCTTTTTAAATGTGCGATGAGCTATCTACAGAGGCTCTCGGTGGTGATGTAGAGAAATCTTGGCGATGTTCCTGTCCCATAAATGATGCTTTCCGTTATCTGAAAGTTCATAGGACATTGGGAGCTCGGCGATGTGTCAGTGTCTGGTGAGAGCAACGACTTGGCTGGTTCATCGATCTCGCAAGCAGCTCAGATGCGGGTTTATATTTCCACCAACTAGGCCTTAAGAGCGCACGGATGCTGTGGTTCGCGATCTGGGCGGCGGCTAAGGGCATCTGGTGCAATATGTTTTGCTCCCACGATTTGCTTGATGTCGAATGAAAACTCCTGGATCTCATCGAGCCAGCGACACTGTTATCCAGAGAGTTTGTGCTTCGTCTGGAGATAGTTGGTCGGGTAGTGATCCGTTCGGAGCGAAAAGTTGCGGCTTCGGAGTGACAGAATCCATGCGCGCACGGCGATTATGGCTGCAAAGAGATCTTGATCTCCCGTATCCCAATTGTTCTCTGTCGGAGAGAGGCGGTGGGAAAAAAAAGGCGACCGATTTTTCGTTCTGCAAGAGTGTCGCACCGACGGCAAATTGGGAGGCATCGGTGGCAAGTACGAATGGCTGGGTGGGGTTGGCTTGAGCCACCACAAGGGCTGAGGTGAGTGCGTCTTTCAGCTTTCTAAAACTTTCTTCTTAATCCGTGCCCCAAGAGAAGTTGTGGATGCGTAGCTGGACCGAGATATGACGCACGATAGGTGCGTATCCCTTGATAAAATGACGGTAGAAGATGGCCAGTTCCACTAATTGCTGCACCTACCGAACGTTGCGTGGCGTGGACAGGTTGCGAACGGCATTAGTGAGGTGCTTTTGTGTGTCGCCGCTCTTCTCGGACACAAAAGAACCGAGAAAGTTCTCTTCTCTCGCGCCGCATGCACATTTGATGCGTTTCGCAAATGAGTGGCTTGCGCGGAGTGCGTCGAATACCGTGTGCAAATGTGTCTCGTGTTCCTCGACGGTTCGACTGTATACCAGGATGTCGTCGAGATAGAGCACCAGGCTCCATTCGTTAAGGGAGAGAAGGGCGGACGCCATGAGTCCCGAGAATGGAGGTGGAGCTCGAGGGAGCCTGTAGCACAAGACACGCCATTCGAAGGAACCAAATTGGGTCGAATAACAGTTTTATGACAATCCTTTTTCCGTATTCTTATTTGATGTTAGGCACTTACTTTATCAATCTCGGAAAAGTATAGCGCGCCTACCACCTAGCCTGGAGCTTCATAGCTGTTCGGGAGAGCCGTGGAATCTAGAATCGTGATTAGATTTAGCCCGCGATATTCACACACCATGGAGGGCTCCCCATACCTCTTTTTGACGAAGAATACGGGTGCTTCGTAACGGAGAAGTGGAGGGGCGGATGAGGCCTTTACGAAGGAGGTGGTCCAGGGTGACGCGCAGCAGTGTAAGTTTATTTGCGCAGAGGCGTATGACTGGCCGAACCGGTGTGGGCTCGTCTTTTTTAAGGTTGATCTCGAAATCGAAGTCTCTTTTTGGCCGGAGCGTGTCCGGGAAGACTTTCCAGAAGATGTCGTGATTATCTTCGACGAGACCTGAGAGCTCCGGGTAGCAGGGCATAGACGAGTTGGGTTGGAGGCCAATGGAGAAGAGCTCGCACTCCCGTTTCCGTGTACGTCGGCGGAGGCGCTTAAACGAGATCGTCGGAATGATCTTGGATATGGCCCGCGGGACAGAAGTTGGCTGCCTGCGGGGAAGTACGCGGAACTGAAAGCCATCATTGCGCTTGATTTTGATGGCGTACGGTTCTGAATCGACAGCGGGGAGTGTGTTGCGGATCCACTGACGCCCGACCGTGATCAATAGTAGGGCGTCGATGGTTTTCCACATATGTTTCACATATGCTGTGATTTCGGCCCGCGGCTTATCCGGTTGAATGAAAGTCCTCGTAATAGACTTCATCAGGACGATAGGTGTTTGAAAAACAGATGAGATCTTTGCGCTATACTCTCTTGTGACACAGGGCGCACAGTTCATCATTTGAACTATCAACACGCCCCCTCGCACTGTACTTCCTTACAAAACGAGACCTCAAGCTTACAGTAACCACTTTTGACCACTGCTGTACACACGTACAATCTCTCAGGGTCAGGTCATTTCTGGGAATGGAACCCAGGATCCTAGCGTTTAGCTGGGTCCATAACCAGTTAGAAAAACAGATGAGCTATTTGCGCTACACTCTCTTGTGACACATGGCGCACAGTTCACCATTTGAACTATCAACAATAGAGCTATCGCAGAGTTCAGTTCGGGCCAATGGCGACAAGCACAAGGGGAGTTGGCATAGCCAGGTGGTGGCAGAAGAGAGGAAAGCGTGGGGTGCTACGGGGTCGAGATGGAGGAGGACGACTCTGTGGCCATACAGGGTGCCATCATACAGCATCAAACGAATGAGATCCACGTGTAATGGCGAGAGGATAAGTGGGAGAGGAGAAGATTTGGCGGAAGTTGGTGTGGGGGCCGCATTAACGCGCGGCGCCCCTAGGTTTTTGACGGCTGTGGCCTTAGACGGTTCGAGAAGGTGGTCTGCCGACATGGGTGGTTCGTGTCGCTTTAAGGGTTTTATCCACAATGCATGCGTCGGACGTGGGCGCGGTATATTTGAAGCGAAAGACCAGTTGGGGCAAAGGAATACAGGTGAAATAAACTGAAATGATCACTTTTATTTCTGAATAATCCCCTCCGTTGAGTTCTTATGCCGCTACATGGCATCTTGGACCTCTTATATAGAGAATCATACCCCCTGTAAATGGTGGCATAATCATATATACCAAATATACTAGCTAGAGGCTTTCCATCTGCGCTAAACTCTTCTTAGAAACTTTTAGATGCGCTACAGCAATGCAATTAAAAACATAAATGCCACGCTAAATATGCCTTGCTGGCATGCATCCAGAACAGACTAGAATAATTTGGACAAATCTAGATTATTACAATATGCGGACCTGAATCTCCTTCTTCGTGTCCGCGGGTCCTCAAGTGGCCGCGTTTGGTTCCTTGTTCACCTTCGACGGATCAGAGAGGGTAGACTGCACCGAGCCACTGCCATTTGTGTTGGTAGTGCGGCGAGAGTAGCGATTATTCCGAGGGCGACTCTATGCGCTCTGGAAATTGTGGTTGAGGTCTGTATGGCACCATTTGTCCGCGGTGTGCAAGGTCGAGACGACGCTGAGGGCTTCATTGAGGTCCGGCGGGAAAGCATTGGGGTACGTTCCGAGAGTTTCCATCTATATTCTGTAAAGAGTGACAGTTGGAGTTTGCTGTAAAATCCGGAAAAAGGTGCCTTGCATCTCTCGACGAGGTGGTTGAAGTGGTTAATGTGCTCTTCCATGGAGCCTCGAATTCGGAACTGGATGATTTGTATTTTAGCGTCCACTAGTTCGTTGGCCGGGAAGAATGCATTTATGAGAACGTTTTCCACATACTGCAAGGTTTCAAATGACTTGCCTGGAAACACCGCTCGGTTGCTCAAACGATCAGCAGCCTTATGTAGTAGGCAGACGGCATTATGAAATTTCTGGGCGCGTGTTACTGCTGGGAGGAGGATCGTGACCTTGTGCACGCCGGACGGGATATCCCTGATGAAAATAGACGAGCTTTCTTCCGGTCGTGTGGGAAAGATAAGGTTGGACATGGATTTGACCGCGTGTGCGAGGTAGGCGCGGCTGCTGTGAGTCCCCTCTGGCGAGTTGATGACGGCTTCTAGGGGCATTGAAAGCGCAACGGGCGGTGTCTAATCCGCATTCTTTCTTTCTTTGTCTGCGGTTGTTTCGTTTTCCAGCGGAACTATTTGATCCGCGACATGAGACTTCTCGTGCTTTGTTTTAGGTGTGACGAGGACCAAGGAGCCTAGCATCGGAGCGTTGGGATACACGCGTTTGTGAGGGAGTAAGTAGCTTTCTAACTTCTGGACTCGAGACTCAACTGTCCCCAGACGTTCCATGATGTGCTCATCCAACCCGCTCATCTGCGTGGCCAGCGTTTCCGTTGAGCGCTGGTCGTTGCCCAGCGCGGAGAGTATAGCGGCGAGTGAGGGCTGGTCAGTGGCCTTTGTGCTTGTGGCGACGACTTGCCCGGTCTAATAGGGTGACTTGCGTAAGACGTGGGCAACTGCTGGTGAGAGGGAAGGCTAGACATCCGGCTGATTTGGGGAAGGGTTAGTTTCCGAACGAGATACGGTGGCGGTGCTCTACTCTAGAGTGAAAGCGGCTTCTGAGGCGGCGGCGGCTCGTGTGTGGGGTCCTGAGTGGACAGGCCCTGTCTGAGAAGGCGAGTGTCTGGGAGAGCGATGTGCACTCGCAGCAGCATAGACGCTGTGGAGGCTGGCGTCATGGCAGCTCATATCACGGAGCACGGCATATCGGTGGAAAAGATGGATGTAAGGGAAAGGATGAAGGTGTGAGGGTCACTGAGAGGTGGTGTAGGGGTGTTAATATTGAGCGATGCTACATTGATTAACACAGAAGAACTGAGAAGACTCTGTCTCATCTCATTCTTACGGAGAATTGGGCCGGTTCTCTTTTATCTGTCAGAATAACTAGCTGTTTCTCAATATACTAGCTGTTTCTAACCAACGTTCTTTTTTTATTTCACGGCGCATTTGTGCCTTGCCCTACCGTTTCTCTTTGTGGGTCAGCGTTTGGTGTATATATTGTGCCGGTGTTCATGAACCGCTCTCCACTATTTCTTATCGTTACAAATATAATGTTGCTCCAATTATTTAATTCGATAGTCCCTTCTAAATTTGCGATCACACGGGGTCCATCGAAACAAGGACACTTCGGTCATTCCCTTCCGACGAAGCACTAAGTGTGTTGATAGTTCAAATGGTGAACTGTGCGCCCTGTGTCACAAGAGAGTATAGCGCAAATAGCTCTTCTGTTTTCTAACAACGTGGGTTCTTTCGATCGGACCTATCCTGCTCAGCTTTAGATAACCAGCTTTACAGGACTGTTGACCACCAACTAGATCCTATATAAGAATCGAAAAACTAGAGACACAAGAAAGAGTATCAGAGTGAGATACTGCCGTGCAAACACACGAACAATGCATACATACAAAACATTTTAGATTTTTCCCAAAAAATAAGAAATCCGTGGGTCTGTGTTTGTCCAAAGCTCCAATTCGTGGAGTCGTTGAAAAAGGTTTTCATTCCTTTGACCTTCCGTTCACAATTATTTTCGTCTGCTTCGGCAATTTCGTTTGCTATTAAATACAGTTTGGAGCCACTATTTGTGCTCTCGCTTTGGCACAGTTTTCGACACATTTTGCCGTGCAGATTTTGCATGTTGAACTAGAGGAGATGGTTTCGACAATCCAGTGCCGGGGGTATCTCTTTCCATCTATACCTTTGTCTCTATTTGGTTGCATTTTTTGTCTTCTCAATAACTTTGCCGTTGTGATCCACTACCAACTCGGAGTGTCCGGTTGAATCTCAGACACTCTCTATACGGCCATTACCTTGTGGTCCTGTTGGACATTGAGCTCTCCTATGACAGGAACCCAAGCCAAAAAGTACTTGTATGGAAACACAACACCAACTCAGTTTCTGCCCAGATTGATCTTCAGAAGAGCAGCCATAGGGTTCAGAGCAACGATAAAGAAACCCCTGTGGAGAAATTTTCAATCACGCTTTTTACTCTGATGGTCACTTAATTCCCAGCAGTACCTGCTTTTCTTTTATTTTTTCCCACGACTTTCTCAGACGTGTCTTCACTGAGCAGCCGTATTGATCCAAACCCTAGTCGAGCGCTTTCATAAATCGCAGCGTGCAGATACTTTCTGTGATTCACAAAATACCTCATGTAGATTCAACAGACCTTTTCAATTCTTCGATGGTCTTGCGATAAGTTTCGGACTAGTTTCCTATCGTCGTAACACTACTTTACCTCCATTCCAGAGAGATTATGGTGACGCAGCCAATTTTGGATGACCAATAATTCTTCGAGCAACAGGCGCACCTTATGAATATGGAATATATGCTTGTACTAATGCCCCTGGAGAGGAACAAGCAACCACAAGGTTTGCACAGCACATATGATTCTGTTCTTCCGGATCTTGCCACTCCGTTTGCAGCTCCAGCTTCTACCGGTTATTTATTTTTGTCCACGAATGCTCCTTCTGTGCATTGCACTCTAGCAACAATATTGTTTGGTTTACGTGACGATCGAACGCACATGTACGCCAACTATCACAACATGGCATAGACTGAACCAAAGATTTCAGCTTGTAATGATTTGATCCGCTAATATTTTAGATTTAGTGAGCTTTCTATCACTGATTCAGTGGTCCCGGGCCCGTAGGGCATTACTAAACCCAAGACAAGTGCCGGCACTATTCAGTATTTCTAATCTCGGGGTCTCTTTTATCTCTATGAGTGACATTTGTCTGCCTTTGTTAAGCTTTATTATTCCAGCCATCTGTCTTTCTGGCCGATTTTGGGCTCATGTGCGAGAAGCAGCCCTGACATCTTCTTTGGCATGACTGTTTTATAGGGACGCAAAACGTCTTAAATTGTGGGCTCCGGATACTACAGCGCCTGTAATTTGTTGTAGAAGTATCTAGAAGCTTCTAGGAAGCAACTAGAAAATGCTAATAACTAGAGACTTCTAGAAGGTTCTATAGAAGAAATTATGTATAAGTATTTTATGCTTTATGATAGAAACTATTAGAAGTTCTAGAAGACTACAGAAAATTATGAGAACACTATATAAAAAAGAATTGCAGACCAGGTTTGATGAATGATAGAAGTCAGGCCGAGTCATCTAGATAAAAAAACAGTGCGTTTACTCAAGTTTATCCTAAGCTCTGTACTACACCTATTTACTATAGGTTATGGGCCCAGACTACGCCTAAGTCAAACTCGTCGTTAGGACAACAGCTTAGAAGTCGGCAGTGAACTTGAAATCCGAACAACATCGTCGAAGTTCGAGGATGTACGAAAAACAAAGAATCGTACAGTACAGAAATCAGAATTTCAAAAACCGTGCCATCAGAATCGGGCAAAACCGTCAAAAACTGTAATCTAACGTACAGTACAGTACGCTGTGTCATTTCTCAAATAGAAATTCGTTAATTCATGTCAACAAGAAACATGGATATAGAAGAGAAAAGCACGTTCAAAATAGAGAAACTAAATGGAGATAATTATTTCTCTTGGAAATTTCGCATGACTAATTACCTTAAGAAGAAGGGGTATTGAAAAGCTGTAGCAGAAGAGGAAAATAATGCTACTGCTCATGAAAAAGCATTGATAGATATTTGTTTATCAGTCGATGAAAATCAAATAGTTTATGTTGAGTCATGCCAAACCGGTGCAGAAGCCTGGAACGCCCTAGCAAAAGTGTGCGAAAATAAGGGTATGGCGAACAAAATGGACACGGAGGAGCTCTTTACGTCAAAAAGGCTTCCCGAGGGAGAATCAGCCAAACAACATATAGAAGAATTAAAACGTCTCAAAACAAAATTGAAACAGCTCGGGGTGGATAAAACAAAAGAAGAATATATTATGAGATTATTGCATAGATTACCAAAAAGCTATGAAAGTTTGGTTATTACATTGGAAAATATAGCTGAAAAGCTAAGCATTGAAAAAATCCACGCTAGAATTTTTCGTGAAGAGTCCAAACAAAAATCGTCTGCAAAGCAAGAAAAATCTGGAAGTCTCCTACAGGAAAAATTCAACAATCAAAAATAAAAATTTACCTATAACTGTCACTACTGTGGAAAGAAAGGGCACGAAATTGCGGACTATAGAAAACGCAAAAAGCATACGAAAAATTTTACACAGCCCAACACGAGCAATACGTCCTCCGGAAAGTTTTTGATGTCTGAACAATACCAAAGAAAAATCTGTGGAACATGGTTTATGGACTCTGGTGCATACTTCCACATGATCATTAACCGAAATTGGTTTATGGAGGAAACTTTAAAAAGAACTGAGCCAGTTACCACCAGACTAGGAGATGGAACCCATGTCAAATCAACAGAAAAGAGAAACATACTTATGGAAATTTCTATGAATGGGTTTATGAAGACACTGCCTGTGCAAGATGTTTTATTTGTCCAGTAAATAGCTACGAACATTTTTTCTCTTGGGTAAATTGATTAAAGTGGACATCGAGTTTATTTTTAAAAAGGGTGGTGCACCGTTATATCCAAATATTGAAATGAAAAACTCCTTCAGGTCAAGTAAGAAAATTCTACCTACTGCTTTAAGAGCTCCAATAAGATCGAGGAAAACTATGTAGCATACTCAGCCACTATAACGGAGCAAGAACTTTGGCATGCCAGACTAGCACATGCTGGAAAATCAGTCTTGAGCCAAATCGTATCGAAGAAAACCGCAGATGGTGTTTCAGAAAAGTTGGAACAAAAAGACATAAGTACATGCAAGGGATGTGTACTTGGGAAAATGATTTCAAAATCATTTCTGTCAGTAGGAAATTTTCAATCAAAGGGAAAACTAGAACTCATACACACGGATCTTTGTGAACCTATGATTACAAAATCCAAAGGAGGAAAATTATATTTCATAACCTTCACTGATGATTACACAAGAATATCATTTGTGTATTTTCTCCGTACCAAAAACGAAGCATTTGAAAAAACCCGAGATTTTCTGACTATGGTACAAAATCAAGAAGGAATTTATATCAAACAAATTAGAAGTGATAGAGAAAAAGAATATTTTGCAAAGGCATTTGAAAATTGTTTCAAACACAAAGGTATCATTCAAGAGGGTACTGGAGCACACCAATCACAACAGAATGGTGTGGTGGAAAGAATTAACCGAGCACTTTGTGAAAAAACAAGATTTATGCTTTACTTTCAGGACATTCCCGGAAGGTTTTTGGCTGAAGCTATCCAAACTGCAAATGTGATTAGGAATTTTGCTCCTACAAACATTCTAGGCAATTGCAGTCCTCATGAAAAATGGTTCGGAGAGAAACCAAATATTTCTCATCTCAAAGAATTTGGGTGCAATGCCAATGTTTTTATTCCAAATGATCGTAGAAAGAAATGAGATGCCAAGTCAAGGCTGTGTACATTTTTGGGATACGAAGGTAGAAATTATCGCTTCATGGACGATACAACCAGAAGAGTGGTGGTGAGTGGAACGGCAAAATTTCTAGAAGCCCCAAAAATAATCTCAATGGAAGAAGAAACTTCTTTTGAACCAGAAAACTCAAAAGAAGAAGATGTAATGCTGAACACTGAAAAGGAAAATGATTCGGAAAACTCTCAGGCTTACAACCCACCTCCAGAAAATGAGCAAGCACCAGAAAGTATCCCACGGAGAAGTGGGAGAACTAGAAGACAGCCAACATGGCTCACATATGAGCATGCTGATAAATCTGAGGATATTGCTGCCGGTGCAGTAATGATGCTTGCACACGAAACAGAACCAAGTAATGTAAAGGAGGCCCTGTCAGGGGTTCAGAAAACTTATTGGACATCTGCACTGGAAAGAAAAAGTAATTTTTTATACGAGAGTAATACTTGGAAGCTGGTCCCTCGAAAATCAGCCATGCATATTTTGCAACCAAAATTGGTTTTCAAAATGAAACACGTAACCAAGAATCAAAAGAAAATATTTAAGGCAAGACTGGTGTGCAAAGGGTATCAGCAAAAATATGGCATTGGTTATTTTGAAACGTTCGCGCCAGCTGTACATATGGCTTCTTTACGGACCATGCTGGCTGTAGTACTCCAACAAAAAATTTTCATCACCCAGATGGATGTTAAAACAGCGTTCTTAAATGGAGTGTTGGAGGAAGAAGTTTTTATGGAACAGCCTGAGGGTTTTATTGACTCAAAAACTCCTAATCAAATATGCAAGCTAACGAAGGCAATATATAGACTAAAACAGGCGCCAAGAGCGTGGTACAAAATGGTTAGCTCGGTTTTGAGCAACATAAAATCTTTGAAAGCTCATGGAGACAGTGGAATATTTGTCCTAAATACTGATGACCATGAAATATTTGTTTCACTATATGTCGATGACATAGCACTGGCAAGTGAAATTCCAAAAGGGGTTAAATTTGGTGAAGCAAGAACTAAGTTCTAAATTTAAATGAAGGATCTTGGAGAAATTCTACATGTGCTACGCATTGAAATCGACTATAATCAAGAAAAAGTAATTTTGAAAATATGTCAAAGTGCCTACGCAAGAACTGTGCTTAACCGATTTAATATGGAGAACTGCAAAGAAATTAATACACCCTTGGAGGCGAACAGTACTTTACAAAAAAGTGGAACTGATGAAATAATTACGGGCGTTCCCTGCGGCGAATTAATGGGTTCACTTATGTATCTTATGCTAGAGACGCGTCCTGATCTGGCATATGCAGTTGGAAAATTAAGTCAGTTTTCTGAAGAGAATTGCACAGAACATTGGAAATCATGCAAAAGGGTTCTTAGGTATATTCAGAAGACAAAAGATTTTTGTCTCGTCTACAAAAAATCTGCCAGCCCGTCACTATATGTCTATAGTGATGCGAGTTTGGAAAATACGGAAAACAGAAAATCAGTTTCGGGATATGCTACATGTTACGGAAATTATTCACTGTCATGGAGCAGTCGAAAGCAAAATTTTGTGGCACTGTCATTCACAGCGGCCGAATCAATTGCATTTGCAGAGGCAGTCAAAGAATGGAAATGGTTGGCAAAATCATGAAGGATCTTAAAACTACTGAAGAACAAGCTTTTCAAATTTTTGTTGACAACCAGTCTACAATTGCAATTTCAAAAATTGAAGGAAGCCATGGAAAATGAAAGAACATTGCTATGCGGCATTTCTATATTCAGGACTGCTTGGAAAATGAAGAAGTGAAAATGACATACTGTCCTACCAAACATTTGGCAGCTGATATTCTTACAAAGTCTCCACAGAAGAACAAGCATTGATATTTTATGAACATGTTGGGTCTTAAGCAGTTATTAAGTTGCGAAGGGGTGTTGTAGAAGCATCTAGAAGTTTTTAGGAAGCAACTAGAAAATGCTAATATCTAGAGACTTCTAGAAGGTTCTATAGAAGAAATTATGTAGAAGTATTTCATGCTTTATGATAGAAACTATTAGAAGTTCTAGAAGACTACAGAACATTATGAGAACACCATATAAGAAAACATTGCAGCCCAGGTTTGATGAATGATAGAAGTCAGGCCGAGTCATCGAGATAAAACAACAGCGCGTTTACTCAAGTTTATCCTAAGCTCTGTACTACATCTATTTACAATATATTTGAGGAGAATACTTATGGGCTGCGCCGCAAGGGTTCTACTATATCCTTTTAGGCATTATATGCAGGGCAGTGGACTTGAAAACGAATCCTGTTGGTGGTCCTATCCTGGTTGACGATGGTTTTAACGACCGCTGTATAATTTCAAGCTTCTGGTCATAAATTAGGCTACACGTCCTTTACTTTTGCTGAACATGATCAGGATCCTTTAAATGGGTCACTTCTTGGACTAATTCAATCTATGGGCCTGGTCAGGTATATTTGGTTAACATACAACGTGAAGCTTTATAGACTCGATCAATTGATACGGTATTCTCCAGATCTCATTTCCAGATGATCAACGTCACTGCATCGCATCATAGCCCCTCAAAACGTCCATTCCTCTTTGCCAGCAGTTCACAACAAATTATTTCAGCCATCAACTGGTCTTCAAGATATTTTGCAAAGAATTGTTTTGAATTCACCAAAGATACATCGACGTAGACGTATTCTCCGGGCTGCATTATGAATTCCGCCTTCATACATTAAACATCATAGGCTTGGAACCGTTCTACTAAATTTTTAATTTGCTTTATGGCTGTCCGTAGGCTTTCAACGAGGTGTTATAAAACAGTATTTTTTACCTGTGTAGAAGATAAAGTTCCAGCCACCTGCTAGTTTGTTGGGCCATCGGCCACAGTTATACCACGAGGATGAAAAATAATGATCGAGGCCTAGAATATTCTTTCCATAACTTGACGCCGCTCTAGAGTGGTAGGTGTACATCAATGGCAGTACAAAGTCTGGCCAAGAGGTTTGGTGTTTTGCAACATAATGCGAAAGCCTCGCCACCACGGTTTTGTTCAATCGTTCTACCTAGCCATCGCATCCCAGAATTTAGGCAGCTGTGATGTAATGCTTCAGGAATAACAGAACCTGCATGGACTTGAAAACCCTGGAAATCATATTTTATCCAGTGTCTGTTTAGAGCGATAAAGTTGCACCAAATGGACAGAAGCCACTCGTAATGAGTGCCTTGATTTGGACGGCAGGATGGTGATTTGTAGCAGCATATCTCGGATACGATTCTAAAATCTGAAGATGAACACAAGAGTTTGCATATCTCCTTAAACGTTTTTAGAAGCGGTTTCTTTCGGATCATAGCGATATCTTCGATTCAGTGTTGCACAAGGCACACTTTAAAGTACTTGCCGTGCTGCAAAGCTTCATTTCGGGCCAAACGTATGGCTAGACACAATTATGTACACGTCTTGACCTGACAAAAGCCATTAAAATGACCACAGTAAGGTCGAAGATTTGCATAGAAGACCTACACAGCCCGAAAGCACAAGAATATGTGTTAGATGCAATATCCATTGGCATAATGAGGTGAGGATCACATTCTATATTGTGTCACCTATATCATAAATGATAGGTCCTCGCGTAATCTACGTCTTTTGGCCGTTGTCGAACTAAGTCTTTTTTGACATACAACTGGGAGCTGCTCCTTGGGATACTTATCGGTCCCCTCTTACCTGAAGATAACTATTTCATTATCATTTCCAGTATGCTGTGCTTCATCCAAAGTGGTGCAACTCTCTGTTTATCATGATGTTGACCCCAAAAATCTCTTTTACGTCCTGCACTCATATACCCTTCGGTGTGTTCCCCTGGTTGCACCGTGAAGCCAGACATTTTTTCCTCTAAAAATTCCATCTATACTTCATCGGTTGGTAATTACGACGGCGCATCCGCCACGTCGTGGTAGACTTTCGGCCAGTACTAAAATTTATATTTAAACTCTGATAGAACCACTATTCATCAGGCTAGATGTCATTTAGAATACCCTGGGCCATAAATCTAACTCATGGCATCTTGGTCTCTCCTGTGGCTGACGGTACCTCTAAAGAGGTTCTGTTTGAGCCTCAGCATCCCCCATATAACAGAAAAGCGTTCCTTTTCTCTTACTGTACATTTCTGCTCCCCGCTGGCTAGAGCTGTATTCTATTGTTCAACTGACCACTTGTTTCCATGTCGCTACCCCTCTGCATGTGAGCATCCTACCTGAGCAGCTAATGCGTCAAATCCAAGCGCGTGCGGGCAGTTCGATGTCGGCAATGCTAGCACCGACTTAATGAGAAGCACAGCCTTAAAGGTCGGTAAAGCGGGTACAGTGCTTTTCAAATTCATATCACGTCTATAGAACGCGCCAAAATAGTACTGTTGTCACAATTTGGTCAGTATAGTGATCCATGACGTAGGGATGTGTCTGCAAAGTTGACTCTGGGCAATCAAACAGGTCAGCACAACGCTGGGCTCGTCGCTGCTCTGCGGCGACGCCATCGGGTTCACTCGGCCTAAGGCTAGACCTTTGTATCTTTGCGCCCGTGCCCGTTCGCGTGGGCGCTGTCTGGCGTCGTTCATGCTGATAATTGCAATCGGCGCTGTCGCCTATTCAAACCTGTATTATTCAGTAGCTTTGTCATTTGCATTAAACCACTTCTAATCCATAGTTCACTGCGTGCTCTGCAACAGGGTTCATGGAGCACTCCGTGCTCTGCAACAGCGTGGTCCCACAACTGTAGTGCACCTATTGCATAACCATACATCAATAACATCCATCATTATGGCACAAGGATCCCCTCTTTCGCGCTTATGACAGCTTGAAATCATACAATTAAAAGCTAACGAAAAATCCTATGCTGAAATTGGTCGAGCTTTACATCGTCATCAAGTCATAAATTTCCATTTCCTTAAAAATCCAGCAATCCATGTAACAAAAAAAAGCATACAGGGTGTCCACACATTCTGAGTCCTAAAGATGAAGCCCTTATAAATCGGAAGCTGTATCGAGGAGGCTTTTCATGCGATGAAATTGCAAAAAAAAAGTAAACCTCAACGTTTTTAAATCAACAGTTTAGAGTGGAATCACTAAAAAGAGTTTCTTCAAGTTTAAAAAATGAAAAAAACATTCTTTCTTGAATATCATCATATTAAAGAAGGATATATTGGTGTGCTAACATAGCGTACTGGAAAGATCAATAAGACAGAGTTATTTTTCTGACGAAAAACATTCAACTTAAATGGTCCAGAATGTTATTATTTTATTGGAATGATCTAAGAATTGAACGCTCTGAATTTTGAACGAGATACTCTGAAGGGGTTTTCTAATACTTTACCATGGGCTGGCATATCAAAATATGGAGAACCAGATATTGCATTTCGTAATGTAAATATGGACTTTGCATGTCATCAAAAAGTTCTCTATAACTACATAATATCTTACAAATACTGTAAACACAGAAGAAAATTATTTTCCAGGAAGATAATGCTCCGATGCACAAATCTAATTTGGTTTCAGAATGACTACAAGAAGCAGACATTAAGGTCATGGATTGGCCAGCACGCTCAGCCTACTTAAACCCCATTGAAATTAAATGGCGTTTATTATGGAGAATGTTTTGTGGCCATGGAAGGCAGTCAAGCACAGTTTTTCATTGGAAAAAATGTAATATGAATTGGTGGAACAATATTTCTATTTTGATAGTTAATGCCTACGTTAATTGGATGCCAAAACGCTTTATTAGCGTCACTCAGCAGAAAGGTGGAAAACTTAGTTAGTGATTCGCCGAAAGAGACTTATAGTTGATAATGCAATTATGATTTTGAGACAGGTTTTTGGACTTGAATGTATTCTAAATGTCAATCTTTTCGTCGTGTAGTATTAGTATCATAATTTTTGTAATATAAAATGACGCGATATGATTTTGAAACAGACTGTACTTCATCTTCTTTTAAGTAATCAACGCTGTATGTTTGGGCCTCCTTTGTTTTTCTGTTTTGCAGAGCGACAAACGTGCCAAATTGGTTTAGAAACTGCCAGTATTCGTAACACAAACTAGCAAAGAGACTAACATCCGTTTGGTTTCTTGACAGTTTCTCTCTCGATATTGCTCGGATGTTATATTTCGTTTCCAATCATCGGTTGAGACTTTTAATGCATTCCAAGTATTCCATTTTGTAGTAGAACATCATGAACCTTTTCTACTTTAGAGTCAAAGCCCGGACACAGAAAAGCTCCGGTACGGTTTTGGCACGGTTAAGGTAGCTTATGAGGGTACGGGAGTATTTACCAAAGTTAGCCATGTAAAGTATGCCGCTGTGGCTTTCCATTTTACACTGAGTTGGATAATTTTCAACGTTTCCTGGAACGTGTAAGATGTATTTGATAAGCTCAGTGGCACCCGTTTGAGATCATAGAGCCTCGCATGGTACGCAAAGTTTGTTTCATCCCTGGGTTTCTCTGGGATATCCGATTGCAACCTGGCAAAGTTGGCATCCAAAAAGCTAAACACCATTGCATCTCCCAGTTAGGCATTACATTCTTTCTTTCGTGATATCGGGTACGCGATTCTAACGGGTACGCGTTTCTAACGGCTACGGCTGGAGTGCCATGCCTTCCGTAGAGATTTTTTTTGGCACTTTGCCGATTTCCGGGATTCCGGCGAGGCCATATATATAGAAAAGGTTAATGTCACGGGCGCGAGCTACGTCCGTTTGCACGGTTGGATCCGGAATAACCGACCCGGCGCGTTTCGCCTGACGTGGTACGCGCGCGGCAACCGCGCGGGGCCCGATGGCTACACTTTGGGCGCCGGCTGGCATCTGTCTTGCACGGCGAATTTAATATTTTTGCTATTTTATTTATTTATTTGTTTTGGCTATTTCGGCCGTTGAGCTACAGTAATTAGCGCAACGGCACTTTGGCCGTCGCGCCCAGTAGACCAGACCAAGCGGGATCTTTGGTCTGAACTTTCCGCCCTCGTGGGTAACTCTCTCCACCTTGGAGAGGTACGCCGAAGACTACGGAAGTCAACCGCCCATGGCGCCGAAGACCATTCTTGGGACTATTCTCTCCATCTTTCAGGTTCGCCCTCGTTTGAATTTATCCCCACCGGACCTCCGGTTCACCCTTTCCGACGACGTCCCCCACCTGCTCAATTCGCCTTGCCCGAAACCCGCGCGGCCCGATATATTACCCGGCCTCGCCGAGATAGCACTGTATATCACATGAACCTCTCACCGAACATTACGGAAACTGCCTCAATCAGAGGACTTTCCAGATCCCCAGTTCCTCCATTTGCCTTCCTCCTGCACCCGTTGCGACGGCTGGGTTTGGAGCTACGCTCGGCCCGTGTGCCTCGCCCGAGTGTAATACAGGGGATCTTAAAGAGATATTGTGGTGTGGCTTTACGACGGAATGTTTTTATGTAGGGCTCTTATTATATTCATTGAGCCACGCAGTGTATAACTCGGGCCATGTGCACTAGAGTACCCTTGAGAAACGATAGAATTTAGATTTATTTTAGTTAATTGTTGCAGATAGTTAGAACAGTAGTGAGACCAACTGAGCTTTCTCCCAGCGTGATACTCAATCTGCCGGTAGAGCTTCACCTGTGGCGAAGTAGACCAAGGACCCCTGATTTCACGTCTATTTTTCCGGTTGGAGACCCCCGTCGAGGATTCTAAGGTTTCTAAGACGCCGATCCCTATGTCGCCTCGTAGCAGCGCCTATAGCAGCATTGTCCGCCCAGTGACCCTCTCTCTATTCGTTTGGTGTTTGCGGATCCTCTTTTAGAAATCCCGCGTCTAGTGACAGCAATATAGGATAGCAACTTTAAGAACACGGGCCTTTGGAGTCAACAAAAACTTCTAACAGAGATTGTGCGCTTTTACCTTGAAAGGAGAACTGACGATACCACAACTGGTCTTCCGACTTAGAAGGCAGGATTCCTTAAAGATTCGCAAAAGTCACGACATAACAACGTTTCTAGTTTGCAACGATCGGAACCCCACAGCGGAATTGTTCTTCAAGAAATTCCAGAGTGGAAGGAAACCATTCCCGACCCACTCCTATATGGGCCCCTCAGAACCCATAATGGAAGTCCTCCTACAGAACCCTCAATTCATCGACTCCGTCATTGGGCGCAGCACGCGCAGCGCTCTCCAAGAGATCGCCGTCAGAATGGAGGACTCTAAAGGTCTACTTCTGCGTCTTGGCGCATCTGCAGAGCGTTTCAGGAATCACCTTCAGAGAGTGCACGACCTAAGGCAAACAAAATCCTCAGCGACATCTTTGGAGAAAACTGACGTGGAGGTTAGAAAGCCGCACACGGCATCGCAGCAGCCAACTCAGAAGCTGCAGGGACGGGAACAACCGGGGTCTACCATTATATTGGAGTCTCTGTCCCAGCGCCTTACGGAGTGGCTCTCACAGGAGCTGGTTCAAAGATTTCCTGCAGGTGCCGAGGCGCATTTCGGAGCGTGTCACCACATTCTTGTGGAGGAAATCGCAACGGAAAGTGCTCACCGTGCTGTAGATGCTTTGCTGAATTTGGACCCTTTCCTGGAGGTGATCTCGGATGATATCCGTGCCAAGGTTCGTTCCCAAACCACGCAGCCGCTGCCCGCAGCGTCGCTTAAATTTATTCTTCTTTACAGAAAAGGTTCCCGCAATGCACACCTAAGGTGACCACGGGCAGAGAAGGACAGGATACTGCTGCACCCTCCGCCGAAGAATGTAAGGATACTGTTTTAGAGAAACGGAAACACCTCAGTAATATTGCTTTGCACCGTCTGGACCTGTCACCTCACGCCGGAGGACAAGACACAGATCTCCAGATTTTTTGTGGTACTATAAGCCCTCCTCCAGAGGTAGAAAAGCACAACGTCCGTTAGGAGTTCTTGTTGACTCCAAAGGCTCGTATTTCTAGAGGACGTCTCCGGTATCCGCTGTCGCGAGCCGGGGGAATTCTTTAAGGAGATCCGCAAACACCAAGCGAAGGGGGAGCTTCACTGGGCGGACAATGCTCCTACAGGCGCTGCTATGATGCGACCTGGGGATCGGCGGCTTAGAAACCTGCGGTGATCGACGAGAGACTCCAACCGGGGAAGTAGAAGAAGACTCAAGGGTGCTTGTCTTTACTTCCCCAGATGTGGAGCTCAACCGATAGATTAAGTATCAAGCCGGGAGCCTGCCTCAGCAGGTCTCGCTACTGTACCAATTACCTGCATAAATTATCTAAAATAAATAAGAATTCTACCGTGCCTCAAGGATACTGTAGCGCACGTGGGCGGGATTATGCACCACGTGGCCCAGCTAATAAAATACGAGCCTTTCTTAGGAATATTATACCGTAAGGCCAAACCACCTTATTTCCGTAGGAGCCACTGTACTACATACCCCCTTTCCTAAATTGCACCACGTCGTCGAGGTGCATCTTCCGCTTTCTTGATCCCTGGGGTGGCTCCCATCGGTGTTGAGGAAAGCGTGGCCTCTGGCAATTTGTCCGCTATCTCCTACAGGCATTCCTTCTCTTCTTCATAATCCTGCGCGGCGTGTTTCCGCGGCCTCGCGTTTCACTCCTTGCGGCGTTTATGGGCTCTGCTCCTCTTCAACCCGGTTTCATCCGCTCCTTCTTGGTGTCACCTGTCGGTGCTGCTGCGCCAGTTGGATGCGCCAGTCGGCAACGCGAGTGTCAGCGTTTTCCGGCGTACCGCGCGCGGTGCAAGTGCACACTTTCGTGGACGGAGCTCGGGTCAGTCCCGCGAGAATACCGACCCCCTGGAGGCGCTAGCCACCCCGACTCCTTCGAGGTTACTTCTTTTGGCAATACCCACTTCTGCGCGTCCGCTCATCCGACCTCCATGAAGGTGCCAGACTCATAAGTCTTTCGACCGCACCTTCGTCGTTCTCCGTTGGACATGAGCACGCGCCCCGCGATGGTGCTCCATAACTCGCCTGATGCCGGTCGCCCGGCTTCGCCTCGGATTCCACGGTGGCGGCTTAACGCGGCTCCCTCCACGGTGGTGCATATAACTTCCGGTCGATCCCCGAGTGGTGTCAGGTCTCTCTACTCAGGTGCTACCACGCGTTTGGTCTCCATCCACCCTGCTTCGTACGTCTTTGGAATGTCCTCTCCGACTCCGTCGCCGACATCCCCTTCCAATCCTGAGGTGTATCACACCTCGACCGGAGCACCATTCCGTCCAGGAGAATACTTCGATCATCGCGACACGCGGGTGTTCGTCCCGTTTCACGATAGACGCCTGAATCTCCCCTGTCCCTTGGAGGACTACATTCACAATTTTAGTCCGTAACTGCAGGCGATGCGGTTCCGCGCCGTCCCGGAGATTGCGTGGAACGACCAGAAGCGGAACCGCGTCTACGCACACCGCGCTCATTGGCTTCATACTCCGGTACATGGTGGCAATGCTTCAACCACGGTAAGACACTGCGACACTCCATACCTGAGGTGCACTGAAGAACGAGAAATCCAGGCGCGACTCCAGGTCCTACTCCACAAGGAGAGCTCACACCAGAGAGCGGGGCGAACCAGAAGCATTGCGGATGGACGCTCGGCCCTTGCGGTGTTGCCCTTCGATACCCCATACAACTGACTGCAATGGCTCAATCGGAATCGATGGGGGACATATCTCGCGGACGAAACTCGCGTACGCACCGCGTTCGGGTACTTCTACGGATGGCATAACATGGAATTCCATGATATGCCCTCCGGCCAACGTCCAAAGTACTACCTTAAGGTGAATGACTCCTGGAGGGACCACAGGGTTTCCCTGCATCTCTGCGTGGCGACGCCCATAACCTTCGCGTATCATACCTCTAGGGTTCTGGATCTACAAGAATCCCTAAGACGGGTCGTCATGGTGGTGGCCTTGACAAAGTTTGCAGTCGGCACCTGGATGGCGTACCTCCAAGCGGCGGACGAAGGCGTAACCTCCTATACCCGATGCCGCGACGGCTGCCTCTACCTGGACTCGTTATATCAGCCGACCGCTGGGCGTTTGCTCCCCTTGTGGGCGTCCATCATACGGGTCATGCGCTCCTTTGGCATCCAAAACCTGGTTAAGGGCACCGCATGGAGCGAATCCGATGAGGAGACACTGTTGGATTACAATCTCCAGGCGGCGTGGAATGACACACCGGGTTTCCTCTTATACGACTACGGCGAGGACAAGTTTCACCCGATTGTGAGTAGTCCGAATGGAGACAATGACGGGCGAGCATACCCTTCCCTTCCCTGTCTGGCGCAATCTCGGGTTCCTCAGGTGCCATGGCTTCACGTACCCGACTACGACCCCTTCATGGAGCGTCTGGCGTTTGATGCGCCCCGTCGGTTACCGGCTCCGTCCCAGTATATGGGCGGATCTCCTGAGGTGATAACTCCGCGGCCCGCCGCAATGCCAAGTGCTCCCGGAGTGGTCGCCGCCGTGTCTCCAATGGAAGAGGATGAGCTTACTCCCGTCCTGGTACCTTCGGCTTTAGTGGTGCAACCCCGATTGCGGAGCATCCCTGCGCCGATTCCTCAGCCTCGCCTGCGGAGCGGTCCAGTTCCCGCGCCGCTGTCACCTCCGACGTCACTGACTCCGCCCTTGGCATTGCCGTCCTCCACTGCAGAACCCGCGGAATCCCGTCGAGGAGCTCCTATCTCAGCTGGTCCGCCTTCCGCAGCTCCTTCCGTGGCGGTTGTTGCGCCCTCAACGGAGGTGGCCGCATCGGGTGTGCCGTCGGGAGGAGTCTCCTTTGGAACTCGGGAGGCTGCCTTCCAGGAGTTGGTGCAGGCGTGTCTGGTAACAGGCCGTCCTGCTCCGGCGTCTCCTGTAGAGGCTCTCCGCGAGGCGCGTGCTTGGGTCTCAGAGCTCCACAAGGCCCGGACAAACCGAGCCTCGATGGCAGCCCTCAAGGAAAACCTATCGGAGTTCTTTCATAGCCAAGCGCTCACAGCGAAAGCCCGCCTCGAAGCGGAGTATTCAACACGATTCAGTGACCTGTAGGTTAGAGGACCCTGACCAATACAAGATCCTTCGGATGGAGCAGAAGCTGCACGAACGGTAGTTTCAACATGCACAGCTCGTGCCCGCGTGCTCAACGACACGAAGTGCCGCTGTGAGAGCATGCGGAAAGCGAGCAACAGCATCCTGGAGGCGAAAAAGAGAATACCAGATAGGGGATAGACTGCGGGGGCGAAAAAAACACTCCAGTCGGGGGCCTCCTCCCCCTTTCCTAAATGGAAGCGCCTATGTAAAGAGGCGTTTCCGCACCAGATTTGCGTGGTATCACCTTAGGAAGCTTTCCGGGATATGTTCCGGAGGTTTTTACGTGTCTTCCTTCGAAGTGTACCCATACGAGCAGTCGTGGTACAGTATTCCTGCAGGGGTTCGTCGATGGGAGACGATATGGTCCACTGCGTAGAGGATGTCACCTTCAGGGGTCAGGATGGCATCGGGGGCCTCCAGGATTGGTTAACCGAGAGAGGTGATGCGATTCCCCGTATTCCGTCGTTTCGTCGCGCCTGAGGTGGTTGGATGAGGAGTCTCCGCGCGTTGTACCTGAGGTGGGGTGGCGGGCATTCCTGGAAGGCTGGGCGTTGGGACTTTCGTCACCCTATCACGGGAGACGACATTCCGAAGCCCGTTCACCTCAATGGCGACAGTATTCCTGTAGGTGGCGAAGACTTTAAAAGGCCCTGAGGTGGCCGGCGCTAACTTGCGCGTGACGTCCGGCGGTTTATCGGAGTTCTCCGCTGGTTTATCGAGGAACACCTTGTCGCCTTCCTGCAGGTGAGGACCTTCCATAACCTTTCGGTCGAAGTCCCGTTTGTATCTCCTCTGCGTGGCGTTGAGTCTGTCCTTCGCGAGGGAGAGTGCGTTCACATATCGCCGTAGGATGGAGCATTTGCCTTGTGCTGCTGTTGGCGTCTGTGGCCCATCCGCCGGGTGCGCCGTCGCACGTGCCGCGATGACAGCACTTGGCGGAATACGCGAGAGCACCAAATTGAAAGGAGCAGTCCCCGTGGAGCGGTGCACCTGTAGGTTGTATGCATACGTGAGGGGTCCCACATATGCGTCCCAATCCTTCTGGTGGTCCGCGACGTAGTGCTTTAGCTTCGATGCGATGGTTTTGTTGAAGCTTTTCGCCTGGCCGTTTTTCTGGGGGTGATAGGCAGTGGTGAACAACTGCTTCATCCCCAGCATTCCGGAAACGGCGCTGAATAGTTTCGCCGCAAGCTAGGGGCCGTTGTCCGTAAGGAGGTACAACGGTATCCCGTAGGGATAAACCCAATGCTCCAGAAAGGAGTCAGCAATCACTGCGGCAGTAGTGCTCCGAAGGGGGATGGCACGCGTGATCTTGGAAAAGCGATCCGTGATCACGAAGATAAATCGATGCCCTCGCTCCGTCTTGGGGAGAGGACCCAAGATGTCTATGGCCACAAACTCCAACGGTCCTGAAGGTGGGAACAGCGTGAGCGGCGTCCGGTGTTTCCGTATACTCCCCCTAGCGGCGGCGCAGGAATAGCAATCCGCCACCGTTTGGAAGGCGTCATTGGCCATATTCGGCCAATAGAACTCCCTCCGCATGGTGAAATGCATTCGAGATCCACCGGAGTGCCCGGCGAGGCGCGGATAGTGGGAGAGGTACAACACTCTTGCCCGTAACTTCGTCGGCAGCATCTTTTGGAGCGCTCCATCCAGAAGGGCGCGGCGTACAAGCACGCCGTCATGGTCAACATCGAACGATGATGTCAAACTCCGCACAGTGGCGAGGCACTCCTTGCAGTACGCATCCGTACTCTGCTCCTTCAGGAACTCCTCTACGGTAATGGGGAGAACTTCTTTCTCCTCCTCAACAAGAGCCATCACCTCAGGGAGCCCACTGTATTTTCCTCCAGGTTCACAGCATTCCAAACATTCTCCGTCGGATCCTTCTTTCATGTCGGCGTTCTGGATGACCGGACACGGGATGCTGTCCTCCAAAGGTCTTTTATCTTCCCCATCGGTGGAGATTCGCGAGAGCGCATCCGCGGCCTGGTGTTTGATGCCAAGAC
>JAHNZQ020000004.1:1676670-1687209 GCA_019155205.2 Gracilaria vermiculophylla
TATGGTAGTGAACAACGTGCCGAATAGTACAGCTGCACACGTGTACCACACAGAGTCAACATTCAACACAGCCAATGGTCCCCGGAACATTTAGTTGTCAGTGACAGCACAGTCACTTTATCCAACAGTTCTACGCGTCGTCGTTGACGTTGCCACGGCCAACAAGGCGGGATATACAGCCACAAAACATACTTCCGCTGAATGCAGGGCTTGGAATTACTTATTGTCATTTCAGGACGCGCGTGCGACGACATTGATCGTATTTGGTGTGCTTTTGAGGCCACACCCAAAATGTCAAGCCCACAAACTAAGAGTGACAAGAATATTTTTGTGCCCAGTGTGCAAGGGAGTGACACACTAGGGAATGAAAATTGGAAAGCGACCGGGAAAATGAGACGTAAGAGAAGAGACGGAGTGCCGGAGGTCGTCTGACGGCGGTGCTGAGATTGGGGTTGAGTAGTGAAGTAGACTAGATGTGAAGGAGATTAAATTGGGCTCGGTGCGAGGGAGCCACAGAGCAAAAAGAGCGGAAGATAAGAGATTGATCGAGTGGAACGAAAAATCCATGAGGTGCGTTATGTTCTGGTTGAAGGTGACCATCAGCGTTCAGCCCAAGCTTGAGTTCCAGAACTCGCGAGTAAACTCGCAAGACATCCAGATTGGCGGTGTTTGCGAGTTTGTCCAAACTGGTTGTGTAAAAAAAATTGATGGATGAAAACTAACAGTATCTATAGCCTGCCAGTGTCCAAATTAATGTATTTTCGGCCAGGTCTAATATATACATTAAGAGCTTTTCTTTTTATTGTTAAATCTTTTTAATACGTCCCCAAGACATGGGCTGCTTTACGAAAACACATAAAATAGCTATAAAGTGATGTTTAGCTAGACTAAATAAATTTCATTTTCTTCTCGTTTTTGTAGATGTTTTCAAATTTGTACGAAAAAGAAAAATTATGTTTCTGTAAACAAAACAATGAAAATGAATAACTTTTTATTTATTTACTTTCTACGTACTTATTGATTCTATATTATTTACATATGTAGCAGTCAATTTTTCGATGGTAAGAGCACAATAAAATATTAAAATATCTCCCTCACGAGTGTTGCTCGGCAAAAAGCACCGACAAGGAGCTGTTCTACAAGGGAGGTATACACAAGGGCGGACCCTCGGCAACGCAGTTATCAACATTTGCTGAACAGATATTGGTATCCTTTACGGAGTCTGTACGACAAAATGAGTCGCAGCTTGCATTTTTACTGAATGCACCTTATTCCACGAACTCTTCTGAAAACATAGGAAAATAAATGAAAGGTGTCCGATGCGAAAGCGCTTTGCGAATTACTCACAAACGTCCCTCAGGAGATATTGGCTCTTCTGAAATAAATGCAATAAGGGTAGGCTGCGGTACCATAATCATCTATAGACTTGGATGGATATCCAGTATATGAAATATTGGGGTGTGAAGAGAGTGCACGGCCCTTTCACAAGTATTATGCGTAAATCCACTTGGCCCCCATATCTAGAAGCATGAAAATAGAGCGTGAAAAATTGTTGTTGCTGTGCTTGGTTTCATATATGAGAGTTGTCCATTTTGCCGGTATTGGAGTTCAGCGCGGCTAACAGAAAGTTGGAGAGATGCAAGGAAAGTATGCCAGCTCTGGCACGGACCTACTTTGAGGTGCTTCAAGCACAAATTACGTAGTGAAGCACTTGCACCCACCCGGTCGGAGCGTTGCACACTATCGAGCTTAGTGCCGTTCCAAATAAGCGCACACCGGCTGATGCCCGCCCATTTTCTTCTTCTTCTTGACAAGCTAGACATGTTTGTAATGTGGTCCTGATTGCCCCCCGTAGTACCCTGATGGGGCTCGCTGTAAATATGCCTTTTCTCTGCCATCCAAATAGCACAGAACCACTTAGATGATAAGGTCGAGGATACATGCCGGCTTGGTATGATTCGTCCCACATTTTCTAGAGGATTGCTTGATAGTTCTTTGAATTTGTGCACTGGTGGATCAAGTCAGGGCATTTGAAATCCACGAAATCGACAATCATCTCCTGAACAGGGATATGAAGCTGTTTTCCGAGAGAGATGAAAAGAGTATACGTGAAAGTTGCGATCAAGTAGTGTCGTTTCGGATAGAATCCTGTTAAACGTTTCTTCGTTGCCCTCTATAAGTTCTTCTGCGTAATACTTTTGTGCTTTTCTTCGTCATGTCCGTCAAATTCTAGGTCATTGAAGTCAATATAGTCGCCGTATATCAGCGGTAAACTCCGGTCGGCCATCAGGGAGCAGAGCGGATTAGAGGAAAAACTATGCACTTCATCAGGACCGTTGGGTATGGATGCATTGACGGGCGGGGATATGACCTTGAGTCTCGGTTCTACAACTTGGCCGGAGTTAATTTGACGCTTATGCTTCCAAAGTTAATAGAAGTCAGATAATTTGTGCTCTTCGCCACTAATATCTTGAATTCATGGACGATTTGGATGGGTAATTAATTTCACAGGAATATCTTATTACGTCTAGTTGAGATTGGCGTGGTATTGAAACTCTCTTCCCACATGAGTCACTTCTTCACAATGCGGTGGGGACGCAAACCACCCATCATTCCGTAAATTGAACTGATTTCATAATTCCGGTAGCTTTCTACTGGAAGATCGTATAAAACCTGGAAGTATTCAGCATTGAAAGGTTGAATATTAGGTAGGTATAGATCTTTTTTGCCAAAAGATCTGACGATGATTCCGAAAGTTACAACAATTTACGCTCCAAAACTAACTGTGGGAGTCCAAAATGAGCTCACCCGAACCCGCGTTGACGACGACAGAAGCTTGATGAGGAGCTGATCCAACCTCATTTGATAGTAGAACTATAATAGTATCTTTCTTTCATCTTGAAAGAGAATGCAAGTTTTCTCTGGATTAATATCACCATTTTTGCCTTTGCTTTCAAATGGTGTTTTCATCAAACCTGTTCGAGGTTTTTGAAGAGTTTTTGACGAGACTAATATTGTCAAATGTAATCTTCCAGTATTTCAGAAGCTTGTTTTGGAGTCTTTCGCGGGATATGAATTGGTCGGTCGCTCATTTAAGAGATTTTTAACAATTTGTTTGACATATGGGATTCTTGCAATCGTTGCTGTTTATTTTTGTCGTCATTTACTAATTTATTGGATCACAACTGTGGTACCTTCAGCCCTCCTGTCGAGCTGGTTGCGCACAACGTCCGTTAGAAGTTTTTGGTGAATCCAAATACACGAATTCCCAAAGGTGATCTCCGATGATAGCGGTCACGATCCGGGGAAGTTCTGAAAGGGAATTTGCAAGCACCAAGCGGAGAAGGAAGTTCACTTGGCGGACCATGTTACTACAGACGCTGCTGTGAGGCGACCTGGGGATGAGCGGCTTAGAAACCGGGAGGCGTTCGGCAAGAGTCTCTGACCGTAAAAACTAGAAGAAAACTGAAGGGTGCTTGTTTTAGTTCCCCCAGATGTGGGGCTCAACCGACACATTACGTACAATGCCGGGAGCCCGCCTCGACAGGTCTCATAACTGTACACTAGACTTATTACCTACACTATTTAATTAACATAAATCTAAATTCTACAATTCCTCCGGAGTACTGTAATCCGTTAATACAATACAAACACTCTTTAGGAATATCCCATTGTAAAACCACATGACAATATTATCTAAGAATCCACTGTACTACAGCAACTAACGAAGCGGTTGGACCGCTATTGTAACAAATATAAGCCATAGACTCCGGCGGTTCAAAAAAGGTGCGCTACGTACTGCAAGCTTTGTCCCGGCACACTTCAAGACGACGCACGAGAACACTGCAATTTGTAAAAAAGACGCTTGGTACAAGCGAAGTAGCAGCAGTGCGTCGTGTGCTTCAAGCACTTTAAGCACGCGTCGCATAGATCAATTGCACTGCGACTTTGCGCCGTGCCATACGAACGTTAAAGTAGATAAATGAGAAGGTCTGACGCTTGACGTCTATTTTAAAGAAACACTTAACAACACAGCCAGAACCATCTCTGAGAAGAGCGTGGGCCAGGCCCGAATTCTTTTAGCTCCTCTGTATTGCATATGGTTGCATCGTTTTCAATCCTCCCGTTGGATCCGCACTCTCTCCCCTTGGTTTCCCACATTTCCGGTTCTTTTGTCCCCCTAGCCTCATAAACTGTAACGAATCCCACATGCGGACAGTTCCTGCAACGTCTAGCTCAAGTCGCCCATCACGCCGTTCCACCCCGTTAGAAGGGGACGAAAGCGACAAACCACACACTCGAGCAGTGACCGTCATTGCTGTTGGTGTGTCAACTTTTGTCGCCATTGCTGCGATGGAATGGAAAGTTTTCGACCACACGGAAGCTGACGAACACCAATGCTTGCCCTCTCCGTATATTGCTCCTCTGCCGCGCTCTCAGCCACGACTGGTGCAAGAGGTTGGAAATGGGTCAAGTTCGAGGGGTTCAATCCCATTTCATGCTATTCTTCGCTCTCTTCGCAGCCCACAACATGCTACGGAGGAACAGGTTGTGCAGATGCGACACTAGAGGATGCGGATATCAGGACAAGAAGAGACTCTTGAACGTCATTTCCAAGTTTTCGAGTCCTTCGTGTTATCCCAAGCCTACACATATTCGCTCATCACCCTCCCAACAGCGGTGGCCCTCGGCGTACCCCAGCACAGGATTCAGGAAAAGCCTCATGTCATGGATCAGCCAGATGCCTCGGTCGCCAGCCCGGAAACATAATCATGACAGAAAATCACCTGAAAGAACTGCCAGCCAGTACCAATGGTGTCCGACCTATGTGCCTAAAGTAGAACGCCCATCAACCGCTCGAATATTGCAAACGCAGTCCAAGCGGTATGCAATATCACGTACGCCGCACGGCAGGATGATAAACCTTTGCTGCTTTTCAAAGACTTCAGTTTGGGCATACCCAAAGTTATATTCCTCTTCCCAGCAGTAAAGGGAACACAGGAAGTGCACATAGCGGTCTGCCAACTTCGCAAGGCATCTAAGGGCTATTAAAATTGAACGAGACGTCATGAAACAACTTTTGTGTCCTTGGAGGCTCTCGAGACCGGAATACGGAATTCCTTTGTCCCCGAAATGAACTGGTAGAAGAAGGCTTGAACCGTATCCAATTTCGTCTCTAAGGTCCCGTGTGAGTCCATCTTACGCGGATAACACACCTAGAGGAGACCTTCCAAGCTCCATTTTTCGATACCTATAGCTATCTGCCAATGTCTCTCACGACGCATTACATATAAAAATTATTGTAGCATTCCCCCGCGGGATCCTCTCTCGATCTGGAACAAGTCATAAACTTTGCTCATACACTCTAAACGGCTGCCAAATGGGGTGATACGGCGCTCGGCGCTTCTAGGCAACATTACAAATCTGCCCACAGGGTTAGTTGTAACCCCCAGGGCCGTCACTCGAAAAAGAGCTCTTCAAACCTCTCTGACACCGTCGGTATCAATAGCAACGCCCACGCGCCCTCGTGGGGAGCAGCAGAGATGTCCAATGTCGACCATGATTGCATTTATTGGGCTCATGACCGGTTTGTACGCTGTGGCCATCGTTCATGAAGTGATCCGAGTAACCTCTGTCCCAAACGCGTAGTGCATGCCTCGCATAATAAGCAATCGCGGGCAAAAAATTAAAGCCGCTGCACATCGGTGCGGCTCCCCTGAAGTCTTCCACTCTCCATCTCTTTTCCCCGCAAAGCACGGCACAGGCATCCCACGCCACTACTCCAACCCATTCCGCAGTGAATTTGAACCGTAACGAAGAAATGATGTATGACGCTACCCTGAATGGCCATAGCGGTACCTTACGTCTCGACTACAGCGCTTCGCACGCTTTTCTATCCCCCGCTGCCGCTAAATTATGTAATATCGCTATGAAATCCTGGCGTCAATGCCAAACGGAACTCGGGGACAGCTTAAAGACGCTGCTTCTGGCGCAATCGGAAGAAACTATCTCCATGAAATATCTTGGCGCATCAATAACGGCGTATGTAATCAAGATGAAGGAGCACAAAAATAACCTAATTTAATCACGGTATGCCTTCCATGGCTCTCTCAGACAGTACCAACACTCGGGCAGTCTTTACACTCGCTCTTCATCAATCACACTGATGGATGAAGCATCATTATCCACGCTCATCGCTCCGTTTCCCATAACTCGCGGTCGAGCACGGAAACGATGCCAACGATATCCTTCAAAGGACTCCGCCACTTTGCCAATATGCGATCCTGCAACCTATTCGCTATTCGCCTCAGCCTGACGTCTACCGTCAAATGCCACCCCAAGCTAATGAAAATGGTTGCCGACTTTCAAAATTTATTTCGGGAAGAACTCCTCGATATTCTGCAACCGTCTCGCGAGTTTGATTTTCAAATCGACCCCAGGGACGATGAGCCGCGCCCCATGGGACCCAGTATGCGGCTCTCCGCACAGGATCTCTTCGTCCCCCACAACACATTGAAAGCCCTACTCAAAAAAGGCCTCCTCCGTTCTTCTGCCTCTCATTACGGCGCACCAGTCTTCTTCGTGAAAAAGAAATCCTGCGAGTTTAGTATGGTCTGCAACTATCGCGGACTCAACTGCATAAGCACCGTGGATACCACACCACTTTCCCTCATCCATGAAGCGTTGGATCAAGTGGTAGGCACGAAGTTATTCTCTCAGATCGACTTAGGGGGCGCCCTCCACCAAATAAGCATCTAGGAGAGTGCCTGCCATTCGACAGCAATATGGACCCGATTTGGATCTTTCAAGAATCGCGTCCTGTGCTTTGGACTAACCAACACGCAATCCCCCTCTCTCGACTGGTAGACCCCGTCCTTCGTCTTTTGAACGGAAATTGTCTGGTACTGTATCTGGAAGACATTCCCGTCTATAGTCTTTCACCAGAAGAGCCCAAGCTGCATTTGCGTGCCGTCTTGGGGGCACTTCGCACAAATCAGCTGTCCGCCAAATTGAGCAAATGTGCATCTGGTGTCCGCGAAGTGGACTACCTTTTCTTTTGCGTATCCGTGAAGGTTATTGCCACGCAGGACGGTCTTGTAACTGTGGCTCAGAACTGGCCATCCTCCCGGTATATCCGTCATGTGCAGCAGTTTTTGGTCCTCGTCAACTTTTATTGGCGTTTTGTCGATGGCTATGCACGCATTCACCGCTAGATCTAGGATCTACAGCTGTCCCGAAATTTCTAATGGGGTCAAGAGTAGCCGAATGCATTCAACACTATTAAGGACGCTCTGCCTTCGGCGCTGATTCTGGCACATGCAGGTGCCTCCGAAAAGTTTTTTGACTACGAGCGCTTCCCAATCCGCCGTGGATGCCCCGCTGTTGCAGGCAGAGCAACCCATCATCCCCTTCCCCGCTGAGACCCACTGGAATACTGGCGATCAAGAATAACTCGTTGCAATGATTGCACTCCGCACGAGGTGGAGTCTCTACCTGTACGGGCGGCACTGAATGCTCTCGATGGATCCTGAATCTATCAGTTATCTCCAGACAAATCACAAAAAGTCTGGTCGCCAGTGTTGCTGGTCGGACGATATCAAGGAATTTTCCTTTGAGATTAAGCATGTCTCTGGGACAAAAAATGTCGCCCCCTACGCCCTCAGTTGCCGTCCCGACCACGCACCCCCTCGTTTATGCGCTCTTATGGTACAGTCAAATGACATCCCGAAACGTGTAGGGCCTGCCTATGCTGCGGATGCCCTTGCCACAAAAAACCTTAACTGCGACACTTCTTCAGACCAATGCACCACTCGCCTATCAACCAACTTCATGTTCACTGAAGGAGTCACCTACTGGACTGGCAATGACCCGGCACGCATGTAAATCCCTGGAGGTCAATTGCAAGTTGAACTCATGCAACATTTTCATGGACTCCCGCATTTTGGCGCCGATAAGACGTATTGCAAAGATATGCCCCACGCGTACGGTATGCAGATGTACCGGAATATCTTTAATTTCGTGCACAAATGCCCATCTTTCCGGGTAAAAAAAACACACATCATGGCTCCGCCAGGACGCCTTCATCCCTTCCCGATACGTAAACGGTGTCGGGACCTCACCTCCTATGACCTACTTACAAATTCCCCGCAACACGAACGGTCAGGATACAACTCCGGTGATCATAGACGTACTCTGAAAGCACGCCAAGTATATCCCAACATCCAGGGCCGCATCAGCGCAGAAGAATTTTGGACTTTTCGACACGCACCCGTTTTTCAAGCCAAGCACACCGACTACACTGATCTCAGAGCGCGAGCCCGACGTTGCTTACCAGTTTAAACGAAGGATCAAATGGTTGTTGCGCATCCGGAACAATTTTTTGACGGCTGGCCAATTAAAGACAGATGGGCAATCAGAAATACTCATTTGGGCCTTCTCGTCGATGTTGAGTTCTTCTAGACAGGCAGCGCCGGCCGAGTGGCATCTCGCACTTACAACACCGAAGTTCGAATACAGCTCTTAACGACACTACAGCACCCGTAATTTCACTTCCAAATTCTGTCTTGGCTATGTCTGGCACACCCCGGCAACCGATGCCCTGAATAAGATCATAGCACAGGCCACAATCGACTACGATTTTCGGTGCCAGGCGCTTACAGCCCTGGCTCGCGACAACTTGACCGCCACTGTCGCCCACCAGAAGCATTGCTCTGGACGCCACCGCTCCATCTCACACCTGGAACCAGAATATTTCGTCCTTCAGCGCGCGGAACATCTCACGACAGCATGACGGCCATAATTTCACTAAACAGGCAGCACGTTTTATACGATCATTTCGTGTCCTCAAAAATTCGAACCGGTCACGTACTGCCTTGAGTTACAACCCAACATGTGACCTGCGCTGGATGTTTACCATATATCGAAGTTGCGCCGCTTTTACGGAGAGCCATCAGGCCCTCTGGAAATCAATATCAACAATGATGACGTCTTAGAACAGAAAATGGAACGCATTTTGGATAAACTGCGTGCCAATCGGCACAATTTCTACATCAAGCAGTTCTGCGTCGATCGCTAATCGGACGCCGTTTGGGTATCGCGTGCCGTGCTCAAGAGTTGTTGCACGAAAGTTATCGAATTCGTTTTGCTCCAGAAAAGTCACTGACGACATTTTCGTCCGAAACGGAGGCGAGTGTAACAAACATAAGCCATAGACTTTAGCGGTTTAAGCGAGTCGCGCTACGTATTGCAAGTGTTTTCCCCGCACGTTGCAACACGACGCACGAGAACACTGTAATTTGTGAGCACGTTGCTTCGTTCAAGGCAAGTCGCAACAGTGCGTCGTGCGCTTCAAGCACCTCCAGCACACGTCGCATAGTTCAAGCGCACGACCAAAAAGCGCCGTGCGATATGCACAGTCAAGTAGATAAAGTAGAAGGTAAGACGCTTAACGACTAGCCTATAGAAGCAATATAAATTACAGCCCGCTCTACCTCTGAGGAGAGCGGGGACCTGGCCAGACTTCATACAACTGTTGGAGAACAGATGAGCTATATGCGCTACACTCTTTTGGGACACAGGGCACACAGTTCACAATTTGAACTATCAGCACACCCCCTCGCCCTGTATTTCCTGACAGTACGAGACCTTGAGCTTACAGTAGACCAATGTTGACTACTGCTGTACATTTGTACAATTTCTCAGACTCCGAGCACTTCTGGGAATCGAACCTAGGGTCCTAGCGTTTACCCGGGCCAATAACCTGTTGGTGAAAAGATGAGCTTGCTATGCTGCCCTCTCATGTGACACAGGGCGTGCAGTTCACTACTTAAACTACCAACAACAACTCTTCTGTGTTACATCTACAATTCGGGTGGCCTTTTCAAAGAATGATCTATAAATGCAATTTTTCTTTCCTTCACGTCAGATGCTTCAAGTCCCATGGCGACATTGTCTCGGTGTTTAAGCCCAAATGGATTCCAACATAAAAATTGTGTGTTTGATTATATAATTGGAACCGTTCTGAGGGTCTGCCAGCCGCTTTTATGACATAGATATAGGTACGGAATGAAAAACATCATTAAGCGTAATCATGCATCAGGCGCAATGCAGTTGAGACGGACATTCTCTCTGACGCCTGCAAGAGCTTCTCCAGTGTAGTACAGTGGCTCCTACGGAATCATGGTGGTTTGGCCTTAAGGCATAATATTCTTAAGGAGGGTTCGTAATTTATTAGCTGGGCCACGTGGTGCATAATATTGCCTGCGTGCGCTACAGTATCCTTAAGATACGGTAGAATTTATTATTTATTTTAGATATTTTATGCAGGCAAGTAGCACAGTAGTGCGACCTGCCGAGGCGAGCTCCCGGCTAGATATTTAAGCTGCCGGTTGAGCTCCACCTCTGGAGAAGTGAAGACAAGCACCCTTGAGTCTTCTTCTACATTTTCCGGTTGGAGTCTCTTGTCTACTCACGCAGGTTTCTAAGCCGCCGATCCCCAGGTCGCATCATAGCAGCGCCTGTAGGAGCATTGTCCGCCCA
>JAHNZQ020000004.1:1694157-1716698 GCA_019155205.2 Gracilaria vermiculophylla
GCCAATATCGGCACACGTGGCCTCAATTACTACCCTTCCTAGGGACACCCCCAAATGGGGCTAGTGAAGCTAATACTCTTCATAACCACGGTTGTGGCAGCCGGGAGCGGATGAAATACTTATGACGTCCGCTGATGCGGCAGACCCTCGACGGGGCGTTGCACTACACCTTTCTGAGGTTTTCAGATCCCCTTTGCTTTTTAGTCAAACACTTGGTCTGCTCACGATAAATTACAAATGATGCATAGAAATCATCCAGAAAAAAAGAACCAATACAGTCATTCCTGAAGGAGCGTGATATGGTGAGACAAAATCTTCTGCTGGGCTAATAACTTTGCACTGATGCATTTACATACAACCATTCAAAGGACTTCACATTGTACTAATTTACCATTTCCGACCATGAGCAATAGATGTTTGGAACGGTGCATGTAGAGTTTTATCATCTGATTGCCCTTGCAATTTATGACTATTCGGTGGTGTCACGGTAGCTACATTTTCAGCAGTTTAGAGGTTTCTCGTATCAATCACAGTGTTTGGTTTTTCTGATGCATATGGGGTCTGGTCAACACGGGTGCCACGTTTGAGACTGGAAAAAGTTAGAGTAACTTTTTTCTCACGATTGGGCAAACTGAAGCTTACGTCAAGAATGCGATGTTTCGATTTCTCGCTCTGTGAAAATCAATTTAAGAACTATTCTTCGGACCGTAGTTGACTTCCACAAAGATCCATGACAGCGTTTACATTCTGTAATACAGTGGATCCTAAGGTGATGTTATGGAGTGGCTTTACGACGGGATATTTCTAAGTATGGCTCGTATATTAGTAACTGAGCCATGCGATGCATAGATCTGTCCACGTGCGCTACAGTACCCTTGAGGAGCGGTAGAATCTAGAGTTGTTTTAGATAACTGGTGCAGGTAATTAATACAGGAGTGGGACCTGCCGAGGTGGGCTCCCGGCGGTGGTTCTTAACCTGCTGGTCACGCTCCACCTCCGGGGAAGTAAACCAAGCACTCTTGAGTCCACGTCTATTATTTCGGTTGGAAACTCTCGTCATACATCCTCAGGCATCTGAGCCGCCAATCCCCAGGTCGCCTCGGAGCAGTGCCTGTAGGAGCATTCTCTGCTCAGTGATCCTCCCTCTCCGCTTGGTGTTTACGGATCCCCTTTCAGACCTCTCCGGCTCGTGACGGCAATTACTGAAGACTACCGTTAGGAACTCTAACCTTTAGAGTCAACAAAAACTCCTAAAGGACGTTGTGCACTACCACCTCGTGACAGCAATTACTGGAGACTACCTTTAGAAACTCTCGCCTTTAGAGTCAACAAAAACTCCTGAAGGACGTTGTGCACTACCACCGCGGAAGAACAACTGGCGATACCACATCTGGTCTCCCGACTTAAAAGGCCAGATTCCCAAAAGATTCGCAAGAGCCACGACAGATTAGCATTTCTAGTTTGCAACGATTGAAATCCAACAGTCGAATTGTTCCTAAAAAGGAGTCGGAAGTGCAAGGAAATTACCCTCGACCTTTTCTTATATGGAACCCTCAGAACCTCCAATGGAAACCCCCGTGCAATACCTTCAAGCAATTGATTTCGTCGGTGAGCGCAGCACGCGCATCGCCCTCCAGGAGATGACCGCCAAACTGGAGGATCCTGAAAGTCTCCCAAGTAATCCTGGCTCCTCTGGAGAGCGTTTCAGGAATCGCCTTAAAAGAGTGCTCGATCGAAGGCAAGCGGAATCTCCCACGACACCTCAGGAGAACGCCAACGTGGAGGATGAAGAACTACGCAGGGCATGGCAGACGCCGCCTCAGGAGCTGAAGGGATGGGATCAACCGGAGGCCAACTCCCTCCTGGAGTCTCTGCACCCGCGCCTTACGGATTGGCTCTCGACTTACGGATTGGCTTTCACAAGAGCGGGTCGAAAGAATTCCTGCAGTTTTTGAGGTACATATCGGAGCGCGGCGCCACGCCCTTTTGGAGAATATCGCAACGGAGAGTGCTCACCGTGCATTGGATGCCTTGCTGGACTCGTTCCCATTGCTAGAGGTGGTCTTAGATGTTATCCGTAGGGAGCATCGTTCCCACACCGCGCAGCTGCTCTCCGCAGTGGCGTTCCAAAGTCGTTCTTCCGTACAGGACAAGTTCCGTCTATCGACACCAACGGTGACCCTGGGCAGAGGATGACAGGATATTGCCGCCCCCTAAGCCAGTGGAGGAAAAGATACTGCCGTAAAGAGACGGGAAATCCTTAGGAATATTGCCATGAACTGTCCCGACCTGTCTCTTTACAAAGGAGGATAGGATACCAGTCGGGAAGAACTTCACCAAAGGAAAGTAGGACAGGATAATGTTCGTGTGAATCATGATAGCGGGGAAATCGTCAGGCACCCAGACAAACTACACTAAAGAAGCCGAAAGAAACGGAGGGAGAAAAGCAGAAATTAATACACCGATTCAGAGAGAAGTTCAGACTCCAAATCCGTAAACTGCTCCAGCTCATAGGACAGTATACCTGCTAAGGAGAAAAACAGAAGTGTCAGAATGGTCCCCCCGCCTAACGATCTATTCGCCAAAGTTGTGGATTATGCCATATACAGGTTGAATGATAGCTCTATTTTATACGACGCGTTGGTCGCTAAACTTCACACGGAGATCCAGTGCGGTATGGATATTAAAATGAAGAAACACTCCCTCTCAGTCGAAGACCCCATCTCGGTGTTGAAGTTTCTCACCCGCTTCCATTCAGCTTGTAACACCAATGGTGACCATGAAGGTGCCGCCCTAGGGTGCTTTCTGTTCTACCTCACAGTTCAAGCGCACACGCTGGTCCAGCCGCGCATCACGAGTGACATTATCATTGTGGATGATCCTAAAATGGAGATATTGACGACTTACCCCGAGGTGATGAATTTCTTCCTCAAAAAGTACGCAACGGACGAGGTGATAGCCGATGCTGACGATGAATTCACCTTCTAAAGGGAGAATACGGTAATGACCGAAACGTAGTTCTCACAGAAGCTGTGGACGAAGTCCTTATGGTCCGGGAACGTGTATTACGAACAGCAGTTGAGGTCATTTTCTGTTGAGCAGCTCCTTCCCTCGATCCGCGTCAGGGTACGTAATCACTTGACAACGCACTCGAAGACCACCTGTACGGATCTAGCACGTTTCGAGGTATCTGAAGGGGATACCCACCGTGCCACTCGTGGCAGCCATGCTCCACTTTTGGACAAACCGAAGGCCTCTAACCTTCTGGCATCTGCCCTGACGTTAAACTCCATCAACTCAGTGGAGGTCGATGGGCTCACGCTCGTGGGAGAGCAAAATTCACTTGCTCTCACATACGGCTCATCTCAGGGAACACCGTCTAGAACGAGGACCACCTCGTCTCCTACTTCGTACGCCTCGGCAGGATTTTACAGAAGTGTCCGGTTCGCAAACCCTCGCGGCTACCCACCGCCTTGCAGGAGTTGCTTGTCTTGAGAGCCAAAACAATGTACTAGTCTCACACCGACAAGGAGGGCTGCTATTCTGCAGGAACGGGAGAAGAACTTCCAGGACCTGAAGAACACACCAACAGAGAGCGGAAGTTATCGAGCGGCGTAGCACGATACCCGTTCCTCTCATGGAAACTACGGTTACCGCGCTCCAGTTGGGGTGCAGCCCACTTCACTGCCACTTGTGCCGACAGCGCAAGGTCTGGCAACCAAAGCGGTTGTATCTTCGTGGAACACGGCGCATCCTAATCCGCAACCGCAGCAGCCGTCCACGACCAGAACTCCAATCTCCTTCAAGAAGGAAAACCCTCAGAGTCGCTCGGACAGGCTCAGCGTAGCTTCCAACCATCGGCCCTCGGCCTCACGGAGGTCGCCTTTAGAAATGGGGAGAAGCCGCCTGCTCCGTCGACGCAGAATCGGCGGGCCCCCCAATCATTTTGGACCCATTCTACGCCTTCGAGGAATCTGTTTGTACGTTCCGTCGTGAGAAGCATTATGTGTTTTCCTCCATAGAATGTTCCTCGCTCGCCTCCAGAACGGTGCGCGCTATCCTCGACACTGGAGCTGGTCCCATTCTGGTGCACGCCGGCGTGCTACTGCGGTCTGCTCTTGGCTCCTTGAGGACTAGCAAGCTCCTTACGATACGCGATGCGTCACGTCGAGCATTGAACATCCTCGGAGCATTACTATTGCATCTCCGGCTGGGCTGCTTACAGGTGAAGGTGTGGTTTCTAGTGGAGACCAACTTGGCAGGACAAGGCATATTGGGCACTTCCTTCATGGGTCGGTATGTACGTGCTATATATCCATGCCTGCGGAAGGGGACGTTTCAGGACGTCACCCCTGAACGTATCGTGTCCGCATCTTCGAGACTAGACGCCAATGCGCGTCATGTGGGTAGTATTCCAAAGAAGACGAAGTCGAATAAGCTCCGGGTGGTGAAGAGCATCGAAGTACCCGCGAGGAGTTGGGCCGAAGATTGGGTGCAGATCTCTTCATCTGGGCTTTCATTCCTACAGGGGAGTTTACATCTGACGACGAAGCAGCACTCCATGAGGGCGAACGGCGTTATGAAAATAGTGCCGAACATTCCCTTCAGATTCGTGCTTGCCACCCAGAAGGACTCGCCGTTGCGGCTTCAGAAAGGATCTGTCGTCGGATAGGGACTACCCCCCCCTGCAGGATTGGCTCATCTTCCTCGTGCGGAAGACCTTGCGGAACGCCATGAAATCGCTACCATGGAGGCTGAAGCGACAGCAATAACACCAGAGGAAGAGAAGACTGCCACCTGATAGGAGAAGCTCCAAATTGGCGAAGAATACGAAGAGTATCGCCATAGAATATTGGAGATGCTATCCTCCTTTAAGGACATGTGGTCCAGTCGCCTGGGTCAGGTTAGCCTGACCAAGCACCAGATCCAGCTCACAGCTGATGCAAAACCGATACACCAACTCTTGAGGAGGGCTGGACCCTATGTGGGCTATTTCGGACGCGATGAGGTCCACCGGATGCTGAAAAAGGGCGTTAGTGCGACCTCCAATACGGAAGTTGTGCGCTACTACCTCGAATAGAGAACTGACGGTACCACAGACCTCATGCGCTCAATTTCGAACGCGATGAGCTCTACCGGATGCTGAGCAAGGGCGTTAACGAGCCCGCCAATTCCGAATGAGACTCTCCGGTGGTGTTATTGAAGAAGAAATATGTTTCCTGGAGGTTTTGCTTTGACTAAAGACGCCTCAACGAGGTGACTGTACGCGATTCGTACCCGATATCCCGTATGAATGAATGTATTGACTACTTAGATGATGCGTCTGTTTTCTCCACGCTGGATACCAACAGCGGCTACTGGGAGAAGGAGATGGATGACTCCTAAAAGAACTAGACGACGTTCAACTCACACTGTGGAAGTTTCAGATTCCTAAGGATGCCATTTAGATTGAAGAATGCACCCGCTACGTTCCAACGAGCGGTGGACATAGTCCTGTCGAAGGTGAAGTGGCAGTACGCTTTGTTGTATACTGACGATGTCATTATATACTCCCGCAGCGTGGAGGAGCACTTTACGAATGTGAAGCATGTGTTCCAACTCCTGCAGGATGCTGGACTCATCTTGGAGCTATAGAAGTGTTTATTTTTCATGGCTTCGATGGACCACCCGGAGCTCATCGTGCTCCAGGGCCACCTACAGGTATCCATAAATTCTCAGGACGCCATCAAGGAAGCTCACACTCCCACAAACCAGATGGAGCTCCGCTCCTTCCTGGGGTTGTGTAATGTCTTTCGAAGGTTTGCCCCGAATTTCTTCTGCATTGCGGCGCCGCTAAATCTCCTATTGGAAAAAGACAAGCCGACGCAGTTCCCAATCTTGACAAACGAAGAGTTTGAAGCCTTTGACGCCTTGAAGAGGAGACTAATAGAGCCACCGGTCTTGATACTCCCGAAGCAGAACGGCCGAACTGTGATGGACACAGACGCCTGTAAGTATCAGGTCGGATGTGCCCTCCTAAAGTTGTACGAGCACGTGAAGATGCAAAACAAAATGGATCAATGTAGAAAGTGATAAATAGAACAGCACTTCTGAAACAGCTTTCGCTTTGTTTGAAATGGAGAACCTTGATTTTAATCTTTTCCGTACTCATGATGTCATCATGAACGGTTCTGTTGTTGACGATATTGTCTCAAACGACATACAATTCAAACCATTCACGCTTTTGAGGAAGATTAGCTCTGCTCCGCAAAGGCCTTGAATGCCACCTCAAATCCACTGCGAAATTAGGAGAGAAAAAAATGGCGTATCGTTTGAACGGTGTATGTGGTGACCGAGAAGCTCGGTGAAGAGGTAAACAAAATCAAGACCTTGATACGTAGTAAAACTGAAATTTAAAATGAAGGTACTCTATCAAATTGCACTCGCTGAAGAAAAAATGTGTTACATTTTATCTGGTCGGGAAAGTTATTTCGTTTTCGAACGGTTCTGATCGGTATTCTGACTTCTATTACAATAAATTTATTAACATTTTGATTCGTTTCGACTTTCCCAAGATGTGGATTCCGATCTACTTCTACTGCCGTGTTAAACAAATAAAGTTGTTTATTTGTTAAGTGTATGCAGAAACTTTCAAAGATTCCTGAATTATTATGACGGCCGTGCTTCTTCAGTTGATTCTTAAGCTTATTCATTACGCTGAACAATAAAGATGTATATTTTCCTCCTATTTGTCTTTCTGAATCTTATTTCATTGAGATTGCTTCCTGATTTTCAACTTTTTTTATAACAGTTTTCATCTTTTAAAAAGTGTCAGTGTTTAATTCTAGACATTGTTCTTTAGAAACGAGTTTTCAAGAAAATCTTCAAACAAATCTTATAAAATGAAACATATGTCTCCTGTTTAAAAGAGTCCCCACCAGATCACATACATGTTTCTTTGCATGTGTTCCTGTGTTTAATAGACAGATAAGTTCCTTCAACGAAGAATGATATTGATTCCAATTTCTTGAGATTTCATCCTTTTGCATGAACTTATGTCTTATGTTTCTGTTTTATCTGATAGTATAGGGTCTTTTTATTGGATATACTTCATTTAAAAACAGTACTTCTTAGATGTCCTAGTTTTGCATGCAATTGAAGAATTTATAAAAATGCAGCTGAATTTACTATTTTTTTTCCATCTAAGTGCTAAAGCTTTATAATTTGTTAGTTTCGTCTTTTTTCTAACGATATGATTTTTAGGTGAAGATTTCAATATCCCAAAACGTAAAAAAATCTTGAAATAAATTTAGTTCTTCCATCATCTACTTTTCCAAGAGATTATATATTTATAGGAAGTTTTGGAAAGTATAGTATATTTTTCATTGTAATAGAAAAATATACTTCTGTTTTAAAATATTTCTATATCTACAATTTCTTCTTCGTAAATTAGAGAGTTGTACCGTCCCGTAGTCTATCCCTTACTGATACAGGATTAATGCTTCGAAAAATATTCTTTAAGAATCAGTTTTTATCATTAGTCATATGAAGTTTTGCGGTAGAGTCCGTGTAACAGATTTCAAAAGTTTTATCTTAATCGTTTCCTGCCATCAAAAACTATTCAGTAGCTTTTTCTTGCGGTATTATGACTGAAATTAATTTTTTGATCATATATTCCGAAAAGTAATGACCTTTTTCTTGCAATGGCATTTGATCGGAAATTCGTGCTTCTCATGCTGTCTATTTTCGCGTTAGAGAGTTCCCTGATTTTGTTTTGGTTGACAGTTTTTTGTCTCGATTATTATCGCAGTACTACTTTACAGCGTGTATTTTTTAAACACTCAGATTTTCTACGATGTTTTATAACTTCATATTATTTTTTTTGACTTTTATTCGTCCTGTACTTGTTGTTTTAATTTTATTCGTTTTGGATCTTTAATGGCTTTCTACCTAGTTGTTCTTCCAATTTTTTTTTCAGACGAACACAGTTTTTGAGTATCTAATGTTTTTGTCGGTGCAGTGTAGGATTTTTTTAAAAGCCTTTGATTGCTTTTGAATGCCAAAATTTCAGTTTGAAACGGTTTCGAACGATTTCAATCTGTGCTGTACAAGAAATATAAAACCTTTAGATTTTTTTCTGAATGCAATTATGCGATTCTTCCCTGTATCCACACTAATGAACTTCCTCGATGTTGTCCAGTGCTTCAACTTCTTCTGCGACTTAGAAACGAGTGTACTAGGGGCTATAGAGATTCAGGCGTGAGCTGGGCCCATAACATAATGTTCGTTGAGCAGTACACATCCTTGAGTAAACGTAGTACTGATATACCTCAGTATTTTGGCTTGAACTTTCGTCCATAACTTCTAGTGGTACAACTGTGCTTGTAGAGTGTTTTAGTTCAATTCTACTGTAAAGCTGAGTCCCACATCCTTTCAATCATATACCCTTAAAAATGGAAATTATGTTGTCTCCAGAACTTCTAGAATCTTCCAGAGTCTCTTAGAACTCTACCAATGAAAAGAAGCTTCTACGTACTTGTATAACATATTTTGGGCATTTTAAGACAAAGTTTTTACACTAAAAACCTTTGTTCTGCAAAGCATTAAAGACAAAACTAAATTATTTGTTGCACTTTTACTAATTATATCCCAGCGAAGAACAGAAAAAACCAATACAAGATCCCTGAAAGAGAAAAACGTGCTCTAATGTGACTAAAAAGATTTGTGACATATTGATATGGATAAATGTTTTGGGTCTACTCCATGAATGTCAAGAACCCTACAATGATGCCAGATATCTTATGTAAACCTAAACATATAATAATTGGTGAGCGTCTTTTGCATAAGGAGCTATTTCTCCAACACCAAGAGAGCAAATGATCCTGACAAATACACCCGAAATGAAAACAAAGCAATAGTTGTTTCACCAATTCCTGGCAAGCTTGGCGGAAGATGATGCTCAACAGTTGGAGTTGAGAGGCACAGAATGCTGCCGTGTTATATCTCTCAAATCTCGAGACATTCATGCAATCATATTTTCTCAAGGAACTTCGGCGGTTGAACATTATTTTTGTTCAATCGATCACTACGCTGGCCTCCTTACATAAAGAGCGGACCCTGTCCTCTATACGGTGGGTATCCACGCCGAGCAAACGGAGAAACACCATACGGCATAGATGCAGCCCGAGGAATTCGTGATGCAAAAGTCGGGTGAAGCGGGTAAGATCTGTAGGGACCAGGCATCGGATTAAGAAAGGTGCGAGAATGAAGAGCTGTTGGAATGGTACTTGATCTCGGAATTGGACGAGGTCTTGGGGCCACGTGATGATATACCGGCTGTGGCTGCTGCACAAATTGTCTGTTGGAAGAGTAGTTTCGTTGGAACGACTGATTCGGAGATGCAAGAATTGAGTTTGAGGAGGGAAAAGAATTCGACATGAGGTTCTGGTTTGCTTTCAATGATCGTTCAGCGGTCTTCTTCTGTTTTGCACGACGTGTTTCGCGTTGTTTCTCTTCTTCCTGGTGACTTTTTTCCGTCTCGGAAAGAGTTTTTTCTAGTTTGCGCAGTTTGCGTTCCCTACGATAAAGTTGTCGTTCCCTTTTCGCTAGTCGACGAGCCATTTCGACTGACTCTGCGGCCATCTCAGAGGCATGGCGGTTGGAGACGGCAGCGGATTTGGAAGAAAAGCAAGTGCAGCGTTTGGAACGAGATCCATGTTTCGGACACGGCAGAGGGGAAAGCTCGTACGCCATCTTGCTAGGTAGAAAAACTACTAGCCGAAGATTAGGGTCAGTGTAGGGATCCGAGGGAAGCAAAGACGGGTTTTTTTGACACTGTCTTGCAACCAAAACAGAGAGTACAATCGGAAGCCGAGGGCTTTTATCGAGTCGCGGGAAGTCAAGGCAATCGGTGAATGTTCCTGTTCTGATTTGGGGGAGGATGAACGAACAGCATCAGGCAGCGAACGGTAACGTGGCAAACACGGTTGCTTGAAAAGCTGACAGAACAGAGCTGCCTACTCGAGAGGAATGCTTCTAAAAACGGGGCAAATAATGAGCCCAATAATGTCCTTCTGTCGGTTCGTCCTATGATGCTGTTTTCATTAAACTTGTGTACGGGCCTCGGCGAAACATCAGGAAGTCATCGACAACATCTGGATAGAAAATAGTGAGTGAAGGAAAATGGTGACGATCTTTTGGCATCTTTTTATTGTCGATCATGCACGTGAGGAACAAAGCTGGTGTCTAAACGAGAACTGGACGCTTGGCGCTTGCAATGATAGACCTATTTCGTACCGGTGGAGAAGGTCGACAGAGACAATGCAATTGTTCACAGTGTTTCGCAACATGCTGAGACTTAGCCGCAAGAGCAAGAGACCAGATGCATTTCTTCGGCATCAATTGCGATGTCATGAATGATAGAGATTTTCTTGGGTATCACGTACTTGTGGATCACAGCCCAAAATAATTCTTCTTCTCTGTTCTTTGCATCCTTAACTGAGAGGAATCATTCCACTACATTTAGTGTTGAAGGTTTAAGTAAATTAGGTTTGGGGTTATGTACTTCGTAAAACGGGGGGGGGGGATTATATTGTTGTCTACAATGTATTGTAGACGCAAAATTTTATTTCAAATCCGAGTTTAATAAGTGTTCTAGTGATATAATTAGCTTCTTTTTAGTTGACGAGATGTCGTTGTGCTTTAGACTTCTCTTGATATGTTAAGTTCCAGAAGCGCTTTTTGTTGAAACAGGAGAGGAGTTCATGGCCACGACATCAAAACAAGGATCACATACTGAAAGGCATGGCTTGGAACAACTCTCCTTCCTCGCCAATATCATCTTCAAGAGGCTCCTCACTAGGGCCTGGCGCCTCAGAGGGTTCATCCATTGGTTCGGCGGACATTATCGGTTCTTCATTCACCGCTAATTCTTCCTGTAAAGATTCCGCAGCAACTGGTGCAGCGAGAGCGATTGTAGGCGCAGGTGTTGCAACCACGATCGGAGATGTCTGCTTTCCTTCGTCGGATTTGGATTCCATCTCGTTCATGATATGCTTCCTGATATCAAGAGCAGACCTAGCACCATCCGAAACATCGTCAACTCGTTGTTCGGGAATAGGCGTCGGCGGAGCTGGTGTCAAAGCCGCTACTTCGTAATCTGGGGACGTCGGCGGTGATGGTATATCGGATGACACTTCGAAGCCAACGCAATCCTGAAGTGGACGACCTTCAAGTTCCATTTCGTGAAGAACAAGTCCCCCGGGTGATACCAGCTGCACAGAGTTCAGAGGTAATGCGATACATTTTCCGGCGAGAAAAGAATAATCAGTGCCTGGAGATGGGTCATATCCGATAGCGGCGGCTCCGGAAGAGGTTGGGTAAGTGGTAAAGAAATTGGGAGCACATTGCTTAGATGACGGTCCGGAACGGCTAATGAGAGAGTAGTATGATGCACCAGATCGAACGAATGCCTCTCCACTAGACGTGACATGCACGGGACGACCTTCCAGGCAAATCGGAGGTGTGATGGGGCTTGATGGCGATGAGAGCAGCGAAAGCTTTGCTTTGCTACACAATTGAAAATCGCATGTTGGAGCACATGATTTAGAAATTGGGTGAGAGTGGATGGGCGTAAGAAGCAGAAAGAGGACAAGACCGACTAAAACAGCCGGGGACGCGAGCATTATGATAAGTTTGGGTGTGTACGGGGTAGTAGTGATACGACTGTGATGTGTGCTGAGAACATTGTGACCGGTCGCTGAAGATTGAAAATGGACACAGTTTCAAATGTTGGGCTACTAAATGAATGGTTGTAAAGTCGTTTTTGTGGTCAAACCGTTATTTTTGGCGTGCTGTCAATAGCAAGCAGTTTTGTTCAATATGCGATGCTTTTAGATGGGGCAAATTGATTCAGTGTCAAAATGTGTTGTACGAGGTGGAGGGCCCGTTGTAGTCTTTATGGATATCGAACAATAAGGGGCAAATGGTGGTTGTACGTAGGCGTTTGCTGTTTTAAGAGACAACAAGGTAGAAAAAGTGACCGTGTCTCGTCAGTTGAGCACAGAACTAGAGTTCTGGTTCGTTGTTAGTGCAATAAAAAGGTAGTGTACAGTAAATTTGAAGGAGTAATGAGAATGAAAGGCAAAAGCGTGTCACGACGCAGATATCTATGTTCAATTGCTGGGGGCGAGAAGGTAACCTTACACAATTTAAAGTTGAATCCGTAACAGCCATTTTAACAGACTAAAGCGTGCAGGCAAGAATGTGAAAACAAGATAACTGGAGGGCCGAAGAGTCCGACAGCAAAGTACGTTCGGGAAATGCGCGACATAGAAAAAATGATGAACTGAGCCAAAACGTTCATTTTATTTGAGAGTGACGAGCACAATATGAATACATTGATGTTTAAAGAGACAAACACTTAGTAGTGAGTTATGATTAGTCACGGTGAAAGTTAGTCATTAATAGAAACTATGAAAAACAAGAGGCACTACAATGAAGATATCACTCTAAAACATGATGGCACCCTCGAGCTCTTCTTCAGTGGAGGGCATAGGCTCTGCGCTCTCGACCATTTCTGGTTCAGTGGACGGCTCGAAGAAGCCGGAGATGTCCGGCAAGTCCGGGAAGCCACGCTCGTACCAGGCAGCAGTTCCAGTGCGACCCATACCTCTAACTCTAAAGGACACACAGTCTCTCTTTCTATTGGTGAGCTCAAGGTTTTCAATGACGTTTCCGCGGCGGTCCTCCAGCTTCTGAACGTGAGTGATAGGCAGGGCGACACAGCGGCCGGCCAAGGCTGCTTGCTCCTCAAACTGCAACGTTTGGTGGCCGACGCCTGATGTTTGGGTGCGGCGAATAGTAAAGGTCTTGAAGAAGTGTCTGGCAATGCGAGCACGGCCGCCGTTGAGGGGGAAAGAGCTGATTGGAAGGTAGGATCCGCGCATCTCGACGTGGGCCTCTCCAGAGTTGGCGATTCCAACAGGGTATCGCTGGTGGCAGATGGCGGGGGTGAGAGCAACGTCAATCTGGTCGGTACGGTTGTAGAGGGACATGGTTTCATAACGGTCGCAGAAGTGGAAGCGGCATGATTCAAGGCAGTTGGAGGCAGCCATCGCTACGAGAGCGACGAGCACAGTGGCGCGGAGCATCATGACGAAAAAGAGACACACACGAGAGATAATCTCAACCGTGCTTCAAATGGTAGTGATACGATTGGGAGGGAGAAGTCAGCGGCGACGAGCCGCATGGCTTTATGTAGCGGCATTCTAGAGGTGCCGCGGGGAGCGGAGGGGAGGGGGGTGGCGGCGGCCCGACAGTAAATTGATGGCCCTTCGAAGTCCACACCCCACGCCACGCGGGGCTCGCACCGCGCCACATCGCGCTCGCTTTACACTGTCACATCACCGAAAGCTCTGACGGAGTGGCACCGCGCGTCCCGAAGACGGAAGCACCGCCTCTGGGCCATGCGTCCGTCGCACACAAAGTTGCAGTGCTCGTTCTCCGCGCCGTCTGCGCAGAGAGGCCGCCACAGAAGTCCCCATGTCCCACGAATAAAACAACCTTAGATTCTTAGCCTCTCCCCCCATCCTACGAGTGTCAATTTTCTTTTCTCGTTCCTGCAAACCGCTGATGTCCCCTGCTGCTCATGCGGAGCTGCATTGCTCTGCCCATCGCCCAGAAGACGATTCTCAGTGAAAGCAGCAGTCTTGCATCCGCCTGCGTCGTTTGCTTATAAATGGCCCAGCGCAAGACCCTCTTTTAGGGTGCTGCGCTATGCCTGTCGTCACCTCGTTCATCTCTCCCACCATCTCATATATGCTCTTAGGTGCAAATCATTCTGCCCGAAAATACAGCGTCGAAAATATCTGTCCCCTGTCTTCGCTCCAGACATGCGGTCCATGATGGCTTCCAGCGCTTGGTCCCAATTCAACCGCGTGGTCACCCCCCGCGCTCGCGAATACTTTCACAATTAGTTACAAACACCTTTACTAAAGCTGGCTTGTTTGTAAGAAATAAAATGAAATTAAACTGTTCGTATTGGGGGAGAACTCCATTCGCAAGTAGAACACGAGAAAATACGGTGTGAGTCTCGAGGCTGCAGTACAAGCTACAGCGCTATCAAGTCGCCGCGACAAGCCACGATGGATAGTCCCCGTGCTGGGAAAAATTTCAAGCGAAGCGCAGAAGAATGTTTATTTAATCTCATGAGTAGATGAGAAAAATGGAGTGCTCATTACATGCTGTTGCGATCAGGCATACGATCTTGAGAAATGGTTACAGCCTCTTTCCTTCGCAGTCAATTTCCTTTATGCCACGTTTTGCCCATCGGTATTCTGGAAGTGATCTGTGGACGTCAGGTATTGACCTCATGTTTCATATGCATCATTTGTTGCAAACGAAATGCTTAAATTCAGAGCCAGAAAGTTCATCAACTTCAGGAACAACAAAAACAGTTTATTGCACCATACACTTCGTAGCTTGATAAATCATGTGTAAAAGGCTTCAGATACACTGATGGCAAGAATTAATCTTAGATAGACTTCTTTAAGGCCGCCTGTGCTACAAAAACGTTGCTCACTCTACTTTAATTGTGTTGTAACTGAGTTGCAGCGGTCTTTGGTATAGAAAATGATTGCCACCGCAAATCATAAAGTTTCGGAGAACGATGATGTGCTACACAAATATCTTTCCTCTCGTTTATACAACCGCGCCCCTTATCATTGCACAGAAACCACTGCAAAACTATGCATATATCAAGGCCATAAATTTACAACTTCGTCTCTTTTTTAGGTCAATAAAAGTGCGTTGAGAAACATTATTGGCTCAGCATAGCAAGATACCCATGATATTTGCCCATAATAAAAGAATATCAGGACATTAAGCATGGTCTGCACGTTTTGCAAAAAGAGCAAATATTTGTCCATGCTTACCTAACCAGCAATGAAAGAAATGCATATATCTCCTTCTTGACAAAACTGTCTTGGAAGGTCAGGATAAAATAATTATGGAAAACCAGCACAAATGTTTTCAGATAAATGTACATACTCGGCGATATCTTGAACATTCTCCTGCTTTTTGATTTCAAATACAAACAATTGGTATCTTTGCCATGGAATTGTTTTCTTTTATGAACCATTTCATACACATGTCATATATTTAGGATCGTTTGAAAAAAAAGCATGTACGTTTCGGGTATTTTCAGAGGGAGAAAATTTTGAATTGCTCACTTGTTTTTACAAAAAATTTCTATTAAAATATAAGGAAGGAAATAAAATTCGTGGTCTGGTGAGTGGAGCTGGCAGTACATGGACGACGATTTCGTCATGGATGGCTCCACAGGGCTTCATGAGTGCGCCTCTGGAGACAACAAACCCAAACAGCGCTGAAAGGTGTGGCACAGGGTTTGGATGTAAACTCCCGCGCCTCCACCGAGGACTGCAGCGACAATACAACGACGCCCCTAGAAGGCTTGCCAGACACAATCCTCGCGGTTCACCTCCTGGAGTTGTGCAGACACGGCAGCGTTGGCTGTACGTTACACTGAGCTAATCAGATCAGTGCCGGTCACATGCGCACCGTTGATCGGCGGACAGTGCGCTGTCGCGTTGTGGAAAAAAATGGGTCGCAAAAAAAAGTGAGCTGCACGTCCACGGTGGCGCTTGGCGACTGTCATTGCTGTACACGAATTGTTCTCGAGTGGAAGGGCGGCTGCAATGGCTGCTGTAATCGAACGACAGACCAGCGTCAGCTCAATTGCATCGAGCAGCAATGAAGGCCAAATTCTGTCTGCCCGAGGAGCACAACCGAAGCGCCGCGGATTCCAAATGATGTGCACCTCACTGCGAATCGGTTTTTTTTTTCTTTTCGACGCGTGGCTTACAATGTTCTGGTGCAGAAAACAAACCAAAAATCGCGGTGATCGCTCTCTGCCTCGGAAACTGTGTCACGTGCGCCATTCCCGAATTCGCACACAACACGACAAAATACCTTTTTTGGTTTCAATTACAAATTAGAAGCAAGTGTGGCCCACGTTCTGAGCTCCGGCACGCAACCGTCCTCCCCGCAATTCGACTGAAATAAACTAAATCGCCTTTCATCAACAACCCCTAGCTAGCTAGCTAGCTAGCTAGTGTTTACCAGCTCGGAGATCTGGCCTCACCAAAAGCCATGTGTTTGGGAGACGCTTTCGGTAAAGTTTTGTTAACTTCACTAAAAGCCATGTGGTGTCCATAACGAACATTTTGCAGCTGGAAATATTCAAAATGTTAAATGAAATACAAAAACATGCAGATTTAAACACTAAATCCTGTGTAACGGCAAAATACCAAAAATCCAAAGCTTGCTTACCACAAGTATCGACGAGATAGTAAGTAGTTTTAGAAGAATCATTAGTAATGAAGTGAAGCAAGTATCTTCATTGCTCCAGCTACATGAAACGGAACAGAGGATTGAGAAACTGCATAACTTGGTTAATGCCGATCAAGAAGAAAGCAGATACGACGTAGTAAACAAGTGCTGAAGTAATCCTATCTTCTTTTGCTGTTGTAGAGCTCCTGCAATATTTGTCTCAAATGAGGCTAAATGGGCTCATATGAGGCCAATCGTCGTGTAGACACTAGTGCCTACACTTTCACTTCTTCCTCGTATCATTGCAACATCCGCGTCAGCACAACTCTTCCCTTGTTGAGGTTTCTCATACGTTCTGCTTCAAAAACAGACCACACCCGTTCGCAGTTGTACTTTTTTCTTTACAACCAGAACCAGAGAGAACCTCTGTGGCAAACCAAAACTACATCTTTCATAAGCGAGAAGAGCTGAATGAAATTGGGCGCACTTATCGCCATACGGCTTTGCGTACTTTATGGAAAATGCTGCTAACACTTTGATGTTAAAGCCAAAGCATTCATGCTTGTTTCGTTTGTTTAAGAGTATCCTTTTTGAGATGCTCCAGTAATCTTTGTGATGATCAAAAAGCTGATAGATGTTGAATAAGTGTTTGAGTGTTGTTGTATGATGAGTGTGTCAGACACGCTGCTCAAGGTTTATTCGAATGCGATTTTGCCGTTGTTTTTGGCAAGGTGGATGAACTTCTTCATAACTTCCCAGATGGTTTTCAAAGTGTACAAAATGAAGGCTTAGAATCTTTTAATGGCACTGAAGCAATTTTTTGACATAACACATGGGTAATAAGCAAGCGATTACACTTTTAATTTTACAAAGTCGTCAGGCTCAACAGCTCATTCGAATAAGGTGCCGAACGGTCACCCTTTGAACTTTTCTGTTCTCCGACATCTGGGGGCATCTCAAAATCCCAGTAATGACCAAAGAATGAGTTGCGATGGCAAACGAAAGCAGAAGGAGAGCATCATTGAGAGGCACTGCATCAATGTGGCGTAAGAGTGCGCGGTGCGCTCATTGATTCTGAGTCATCGTCAGGTTCTGTGCCAAGGACACGCTGAAGCCCATTGAGTTCGAAATCGCTTTAACCGCCTGCATTGCACCTACCATATTTACCATACCAGTTGCATGTCTCTGCTCCTCTTAGAAAAGACAACTTTCACCAATAACCACTCCTAGACAGGGTTTTCCCGAAAGAGATGAGGCGCGAACGGTGCAGAACGGGGCAGTTATTCTTTCAATTGGTTTTTTAGCAGGCGCAATGGCCTGCGCGCTGCGTTCAGGACAAGTGGAGCGCAGCTGCACCCAATCTGCGTGCATCTCCCGTGCTCCTCCTCCCCGCCGTGATGCATGCGCTCCCGTGACTCTGCTGCCACTTCCACAAAAACACGCGTCACCGCACCGTTATTCGGCGCCCCGTCTTGTATCCTGCTTGCATCGCATCGCATCGCATCGCATCGCATCGCCTCTCGCCACGCTCGACGACACCGCGTCCGGAAGCAGCACTTGCTCGCAGCCTTTATGTACACCAGTTAATAAAATAAATAACTACGCGCTCAAAACGCCCACCAATACCGTCCGCCCGTGCTCGACGTTTCTCACCTCTTCCACCTTCCCATTGGTGTATCGCACCGTCACCGAGTCCACCGTGGTCCGCTGCCCGAGCCCAAAGTGCAGAGTCTCCATATACGAATGAGAAACCGAGTCGCCCGGCGACCCCACGCGTCTCGTGATTGTGAGGTTGCCCGACTTGACCACCACAACGGCGTTTAGTGGAGTGCAACTTCTATCGGACGGGTTGCCCACTCTCACGTGCAAGTAGTTGCCACCGCCGCTCATGTTATTATTGAACACGCGGAAGTACCCCCCGAGCGACACGTCATCGTGGTCGCCCTCGCTCATGATGAGGTCCACCTTGCCGTCCATGTCGTAGTCCACCGCCACCGCCATGTCGCCACGCGTGTCTGCCGCGTGCGACGTGAGCCAGTCCACGCGCCTGAAAGTTCCGTTGCCGTTGTTGAGCAGCACATAGTCGGTGCCCTGGTACTGGGTGACGTGCAGGTCGATCCAGCCGTCGTTGTTGAAGTCGCCGGTGGTGACACCGCGAGACTTGGTTGCGCGAGGAATGCCAGCCTGCTCACTGACGTCGACGTATTTGCCGTCGCGGTTCTCCAGCAGGATGTCGTGGTACACGGTGTCGGGCATCCAAAAGCCAATTCTGTCTCTGGCGAGGTACAGGTCAAAGTCACCGTCGCCGTCAAAGTCGATCTCCGCCACCGCCACGACGCCCTCGCGCGCCATGCCTGGCGGCAGCACGCGGCTGGAAATATCGACCATGTTGAACGGGGCGGTGAGCTTCCACACGGTGAACAGGTAGTAGCTCAGCACCTCCATGACGCCGTCGTTGTCGATGTCGGTGACAACGGCCAGTGGGTTTCGAGTCCACTCGAAGCCGCCGTTGAGCGTTCTGTTGGCGAATTTCATGTTGCCCACGTTCTCGTACGCGAACTGATGGATGCCTTCGTTCGCCCAGGCATTGGTGTAGATGACGTCGGGCCAGTACGGGTGGGCGCCCATGGAGAGGTCGAGGTACACGGCGGTGCGGCCGCGGCCGCCGCGGGCGGTGATGGCGGCCTGCTGTGTGACCTGGCGGATGGAGCGGTCGTAAGGGTTAACCTCGAACATGAGCGGATGCGCCGGGTTGAGGCCGTAGTTGCCGCCCACGGACAGGGTGAAGCGCATTGTGCGGTGCCATGGGGACACGGGGAAGGCGGAAAAGCCGTGCGAGTCATGGAAGATGCCCCATTGAGGCTTTCCGAAGCGGCCGTTGCCTAGGTTGTAGTATAGCTCGGTGAAGGTGGAGTCGTGGTGACAGAAGAGCAGGTCGGGGAGGCCATCGCGGTCGAGATCGACGACGGCAGGGGATCCGTACTTTTTAACCTTTCCCGAGCGAAGATCGAGGCCGGCGGCGACGGTGACGTCGCGGAAGGACGGAGTCTGCGCGAGGGCGGCGGAGGCCAGCGACAGGAGAAGGAGAGCCAGGAGGCAGAGATTCGTCATGAGGAGGGGGTGCGGGGATGAAGAGATGCTGGGCGGTGCGGGTGGGTGAGGGAAGGGGAAGGGGAAGGGGAGTTTAAGTAGGTGAGGGTTGCGCGGAGGTTGCAGAGGAAAAGCACCGAGACGCCCGGGGGTGGAGGTGGCACGCGCGGGGCGCGTGCGGCGCGACGTGAGACAGCAGGGCGCACGGAGCGCGGCACGGGCGGCGCGGGCGCACCGTGCAGCGCTGTGGGGCGCACGCGCGGACTCAGCAATGCGGCGGTGAGGGCGGTGCGGCGCATTGCAGCGGCGCGACGCGGCGCCCCCGGCGGCGGGAGCGGCGAAGGCTGGACAGGAGGGGGGGGGGGGGGGCGGCGCGGAAAGCGGGGCGCGGAGCTACGGCAGCGCTCAACGGGCGGGGCGTCGCGGCGCGCTGCGGCGCCAACGGCCGGAACGGCAGCAAACTTTTCTGACGGCGGCGGGGCGGCGGCGGCGGCGAGGAAAGCGGCGCGGTGCGCGGCGCTGTGCGCGGCGGTGGCGGCGCGCAACGGCAGGCGGCGCGCGTGCGCCAACGGCGGGAGCGGCGCGCAGCTTTTCTGACACGGCGGGCGCGCGCCAATTCAGCGATTCAACGGCCGCGGCGACGAGACGTCGGCGCCGCGTGCAACCGGCGCCGCGTAACGCGCCGCCGTTCCCTTCGCTTAACACCTCGTCAGCATCAGAACGGCGCGCCCATCAAGGCACGCATGCACCATCTCTCGACGAGTGCACCACTCATGACTGCGCAGCACCGCGTGCAGAACGTCCCAGCTCCCAATTAACCGCCCCCCCCCCCCCCCCCCCCCCCCCCCCCCCCCCCCCCCCCCCCCCCCCCCCCCCCCCCCCCCCCCCCCCCCCCCCCCCCCCCCCACACACGCCACCCCCCGGCGCGAACCCCCCCCCCCCCCCTTACACCCCCCCCCCCCCCCCCCCCACGCGCCCAGGTGTGTGTCCTGGCTGCCGCACCGCCACAGCCACCACCACAACTGTACCCTTCACAAAACCGTTCCGCCTATTCCTTTCGCAATCACCTCAGGTTGCCCCGCACCCCCCTCGTTTCCCCCACTCCTCAGCTTCTTTCCCCCTTCTTCTTCGAGCTCTCCCTGCAAACCTTCACGTTACACTTTCTCTGGTGAGACCACGTACACAACGATGCCTCCTAACCGCTGACGGTGAAAAAAAAGCATCAAAACTTACTCGCCTATCAACAATCCAGTCCCATTCGGCGCTACCACACGCCAGCCGTGAGACATCATTGTTTCAGCAACAACATGTTTTGCAGACACGAAAAAGCATTGTATGCGCAATCAAACTATCACCGCAACATCCTTCCACTCGTGCAATATACCACCCCATGCCCTTCACAAAGCCGCTTATTTCCGTCCAGCCATCCTCTGCCTGTTCACCGACCTCGGTCTTACTTTCTCGACAACTTTTCAGCTTCCGGACCTATGTTCCACATCAACACCAATTCAACGAAAAAGACTGCTTTTTATTCTATCCTCACATATCATGTCATGTAAAAGTTAATCAACGCACTAACGCAAGACAAAAAAACTACACACAGCTTGAGGCCCCCAAGCAACGCACCTCTGGCAGATTTCTGACAACTAGTCCTCAGCCGCTCAAAAGCGTGAATACATAACTTGCTGCCTACAACACGCCCACCAACACCATGCTGCCGGCCCGCACGTTCTCAGCTCTCTCAACCTTCCCGTTTGTATACCGCACCGTGATGGAATCCACCGTGGACCGGCCGCCGAGCCCAAAGTGCAACGTCTCCATGTACGAGTGCGACACCGACGTGCCGGGCGATCCCACGCGCCGCGTCATGCTCAGTTCACCCGATTTAACCGTAACAACCGCGTTCAGCGGCGTACAGCTTCTGTCGGACGGGTTTCCAACGCGTACGTGCACGTAGTTGCCACTGTTTTGCATCACGTTGTTGAACACGCGGTAGTGCCCGCCGATGGCCGTGTTGTCGTGGTCGCCCTCGCTCATGACCAGGTCCACCTTCCCGTCCATGTCGTAGTCGACGGCCACCGACATGTCGCCGCGGGTGTCTGCCGCGTGCGACGTGAGCCCGTTCACACGCCTGAACGTCCCGTTGCCGTTGTTGAGCAGAACAATGTCCTCGCCCTGGTACTGCGACACGTGAAGGTCAATGAGGCCGTCGTTGTTGAAGTCGCCGGTGGTGACACCGCGAGACTTGGTTGCGCGAGGAATGCCAGCCTGCTCACTGACGTCAAAGTATTTGCCGTCGCGGTTCTCCAGCAGGATGTCGTGGTACACGGTGTCGGGCATCCAGAAGCCAATCCTGTCTCTGGCGAGGTACAGGTCAAAGTCGCCGTCGCCGTCAAAGTCGATCTCCGCCACCGCCACGACGCCCTCGCGCGCCATGCCCGGCGGCAGCACGCGGCCAGAAATGTCGACCATGTTGAACGGGGCCGTGAGCTTCCACACGGTGAACAGGTAGTAGCTCAGCACCTCCATGACGCCGTCGTTGTCGATGTCAGTGACAACGGCAAGCGGGTTTCGGGTCCACTCAAAGCCGCCCTTCAATGTGCGGAGCGCGAATTGCTGCTGCCCGACGTTCTCATACGCAAACTGATGGATGCCTTTGTTCGCCCAGGCGTTGGTGTAGATGACGTCGGGCCAGAAAGGACGCGCGCCCATGGAGAGGTCGAGGTACACGGCGGTGCGGCCGCGGCCGCCACGTTGGGTGATGCCCGCTTGCTGAGTGACCTCTATGACGGAGCGGTTGAACGGGTTGACCTCGAACATGAGCGGGTTCGCCGGGTTGCGCCCATAGTTGCCGCCGACCGAGAGCGAGAAGCGCATGGCTTTTCGCCATGGGGAGACGGGGAAGGAGGAAAACCCGTGCAGGTCGTTAAACACACCCCACTGCTGCTTGGAAAAGGTGCCGTCTCCGTTGTTGTAGTAGAGCTCGGTGAAGGTGGAGTCATGGTGACAAAAGAGGAGATCAGGGAGCCCGTCGCGGTCGAGGTCGACGACGGACGGGGCGCCGTATTTCTTCACTTTCCCGGAGCGAAGATCGATTCCTACCTGCTTGGTGACGTCACGGA
>JAHNZQ020000004.1:1722368-1734146 GCA_019155205.2 Gracilaria vermiculophylla
AGCAATAGAAAATATGAAAGAGTCATTTCCAAAAAATATTTTTTTTTGCTTGCCAACCACCGCGAACTAGCAGAATCTAGCGTTTTCGTAGTTTTTTTGAGTGATTCCCTAACAAACTTGCAATCTATCACCCTTATATAGCATTCCGAGAACACCGACGTACTGACAGGCACGCCCCGTTGGTGTTCAGGTCGCCCGCAGCGGTCACACGGCCATAGAGCATCGGCCCACAGGTGACCGTTCGCGCATCGCGCGGCGGGGGATGCCGGCTCTTAACCACCAAGGGACAACAGCGTGAGACGGCGTTGCTCCTTACCACATCGGGTCATCATTCCCCCCCCCCCCCACCCCGGCGGTATGGCGTCAGCCATCACGGTGCTTACCTCGTCGCCACGCCTAATTGCGGCACACCCCGAACGGTTTTTCCTTATCGCTGTTGATTGTGTCAACTGGGCCTCAGGGGGAACGAACCGCGTGGTCGGCGCAGTAGCAGCCCCAGCGAGGCTTACGCTAGCGGGGAGCCTGGGGGGTTGCCGTAATTGTCCGGCAGCGGCGTTCAGCCACTGGACGCGCTTGTCCGTGCGGAGGAGAAACCTGTTGGTGAGATTCATCTGCCGTGGCCACTTTCTGGTGCTCGCGGGTAATGGGATACATGCCAGCTGAGGCGCAGCCTCCATAGGGGGAGGGACGTGACCCCTGCAGCCCAAGATGCTTGCTCCATCGAACGGCCCCCGCAAATAAGAGGGATCGGCGGAAAGGGCGCGCAACCTCGACGGTGTGAGCACGCCCCGACACCCACTGTACATTGTCGAGACACCCGTTGGCGAAGACGACCTGGTGGTGGCAGATATTGTTTTACCCGACCTTTTAGGTAAAGCAAATATGCCCAGAAGAGGGTATTGAAGCTGGGATCCGGAACCAATCCCACAGTTTCCCACTCGCATCGCTTCCGTTGCCATATCAGGTTGCCGTACGCGGGGCGCCCGCGGCATCTCGCAGCCGCACACCCGTAGCCGGTCGCGGTCGCGGGTGCGTTCGTCGACGGTCTCGCTGTCGTCTTCGTCCGCCGCACCCGACGCAGCGGCCGTTTAATCTCCTAGTCATGGTATCCACGACACGTACCTGCTGGTTGCGGGCGCGGGCACTTCCAACCCGTACGGTGTAGCTCGGCGGAGTTGCAAGCGTCAACGTTGGAGGCAACGTCATGGCCGATATCGGTGAAATCGAGCGCCCTCGGGTCGCACGTAAAGCATCCCAACTTTGAGATGTATCACCTCGCGGGCCCGGTGGGATGGCCATAGGTTGAAAGCAGTGCGAATTAAGCAACTGATGCAGGACAAGGAGAGCCAAGGGCGTTCTGGGAGCCACGTCTGCTTCCATGGTCGGCAGCAGCATTCACTATTCCAGTTTCTCATCCCAGCCGTCATCCCAAGTGACTTGCCATACTTCCGATGTGAACCAGAGCTCCATTATTTCCGGAACCTCGTGGGTATCATGCACCAGCGTGGCAAATCGAACTCGTGGTTACCTATTCGTGCGGACCTGGGGGCTCTGGATGCTCCGAATGATCGGACGCACTGGACAGACCGAGACCTTTGAGAAGCCAATGTCACTACTGAGGCGCGCATTCGCTCTTGGAACAGCGCGGTCCGGATCATACATGGTTTCTATTGCATCGAGTTCTTTTCACTGTCTCCCGCGGAGCCTCATCGCTGGTACACCCTGCGACCCAACTGGTGGGACAAGTTGGAAGTGCACCAGTGGTTGTGTGTTTCTACCCCACCGGTCTGCTTACTTCGGAAGCTTCGTGTTCCGGAACTCTGAAGGCTATTACCATTCGGTATAGAGCATCTCCTTATCTGAGTGGGCCGTTCTGGTGGCAATCTTGGCTTTGTTTGCTGCCTGTGACAGTATTACCTGGGACAGTCGCTGCTCGGACCAGAACATCAACACCTTTACGTACCGGCCACCTGGTCCGATATTTTGGCTCACTCCGGATGCCATCGACCTAATATACAGCATCGGTTTGGACCAGACCGTTGACAGTACCGAATTAACTGTTGACCAGTAGGAGACTTTCCTCACCGCATCGGCAAAAATCAAATTGCATTCCACCAGTGCTGGAAAGTGTGGGACTTTGAGATGTCAGTCGTCACCACGCATCGCAGATTGCCTGGAGAGGTGCCACTTGGTGAGGGCACAACATCGCTCGCCAATGATATGGAGACTCCTGAGGGGGCTCCCCAAATGTTGGCAACTCCTGCTACCTCCCAAGCGGGTGCGAGTGATGCGAGGATCCAGGTACCGCGTTCGCTTCCGCCTCCTCCTTTGACGGTACCTCCGCAGCCGCTGTCGTGAACCCTCTAACCGTCGGTTGAGGGGAGCAATTGACTGTCCCGGCCATCACTTGTGCGTTAATGCTCAATCAGCGAGTATGCGCTACGCGTTTGAACGGTACTGGTTCGAGGAATATACGCGAGGCGCTCATCCACATGGAGCACTTGATCCCTCGACACGCTGATTGTGTCGCCACGCTAAACTGTTTGGTGAGGTTCCGGAATGAGTATCACGCTGGGATTTATTGCGCGGTGACTAAGCAGGTGTCAAGCCTCAGTGAGATCATGGATCACACCAATACGGCGGGCGATTCACTGCTTGGCACGACGATGGGGTCCTTCTTCGGGTCCCACGTTGCGTACACCGTGAATAATGTCGCCAAGCCGCCATCGCTGCCTGTCACTCCCGCGATTCCATCTGGGTCGTCTGGAGGTCTTTCTCTGTTGCTGACCAGCTCGCAGGGATCAGCACCGCATTGGTCTTTGACTGGGAGCTCCGCGGTGCGGACACTCTCCGATCATCCCGGCTCTAGATCCAGTCGCATGGCTGAAGATATTCTTGAGTAGGGACCTTCACCTGCTTCGGTAGCGAAAGGCCCTCGTTGGAAGCCAATAAATCTTTTGTCTCCTTGTGGTATACTTTTTGTTCTACTGTTCTTTGCGTTCTTCTATTTTGCACCCTTGGGGTGTTGTGATAACAGTGTTGTTTAGAGTGAGCCAATTACTGTGGGCTGCCCCTCCCCCATCCTTAGCCAAAATGTCCCACATGCGGTCTTAACCTACAAGCGCTAGCGATTTCCGCGTTTTGCGCCAGTAGCGTATGCGGAAGTTGCGTGGAACATAGCTGGGAGGCTCCATCGTATCGTGCTCGGTGCCCCATCCAATTTACCAAAAACGGTAACGCAGACTGTAGGGCTGAGGTCGTGGCAAACGATGGGATCGATGGGGTGTTCAGTCAGCTCTGGGATGGGGTGGCCTGGATGAGCGTCTGCTTGGAGCGGAAAGCTCCATCCCGTAGTGGTATGTGGCACCGGAGCGGCAGGTGGCGTATTGGATGCGTTCACCGTGCCGGTGCCCGCAGGGCCGGGCGCGTGCTGAGATGGGTCTACCAAGATGCGGTCGACAGATACGGTAAATTACAACCTATCAGTGAGTATCGTTACGGTGGGGTTGTTCACGGCCAGGATATGATAGGGTCCAATGAAACGAGGAAGGAGTTTCAACTGGATGTTGCGGTCGACATCGATGTCATCCTTTTGTTCCACCGGGGTCGGTCAACGACCACCGGGTGGTAAATCGATAAAAACGTATTCATCCTTATTCAACGTCGTGGGATGGTTATCCGATCGGTCATATTGGGCTTCTTAACGGCGTTGGGCTTCAGTAAAGTGACTGTTGGCCACCCGGAGGGTAGAACGCAGCTTTCGGAGGATGTTTCGTTTTGCCTGGGCCCGTGTGAGCGTCTCCAGCGCTGCCGCCTTGCCCAATTCTGGTTCAAGGACACCCATGGTGTGTTCGGGATAGGAGAAGATCGACGTTTGTGGTTTGGGTAGAGCGGTGAACGTGGAGGGTGTACGCGTATGTGAAGGGCTGCAAATACTCGGCCAAACTCGTCTGGTGGTCTTCTACATAGTTCCGTAGGTGAGCCAATAGGGTATTATTAAACCGTTCCACCTGTCCATTGGTTTTGGGGTGGTAGGCTGTTGTGACGCAGTGCTTCACACCAATCATGTTGCATAACGCTTCGAAGAACTTTGACGCGAGATTGGAACCCTCATCGGTCAGAAGGTACACCGGGGCGCCATACGGGTACACCCAGTAGGTTTAAAAAATCTTGGCCAGTATCGCGGAGGTTTTCTCCTTCAATGGGATGGCCCGCGTTTGTTTCGAAAACCGATCGGTGATAACCATGACGAACTGATAACCATTCGCGGTTTTCTGCAGGGGCCCCAAGGTGTTGATAGCGACTAACTCAACGGATCCCGCCGCTGAAAAGGGTTTGAGATACTTTCGATGCTTTTGGTGACCACCCCTGGTTTTGACGCATGAGACCCACTGAGCCACGTAGGTATAGACGTCGGGGGCCATGCGGGGCCAGCTGAATGACGCTCATAAGGTGTACTACATCCTTGTGGCTCCCGGCTGGCCAGCTATCCGTGGGCAATGAGACAGATACATCAACTTGTGGCGTAGAGATGCCAGCACAACCCTCTAGAGGCAGCTATCGCAAGCAGCGTGGCGGAAGATGTACCCCTGGTGGTCAAAGTTGAACGGCGATTCTTTCATTCTTAGTTGGTCAACTATGGTCTTGCAGTGTGTATCAGCGCTCTGGTGCTGCAAGAACTCCTCACGGGTGCTCGGCGCGATGTTTTGATCCTCCGTAGCGTTGAACAAGGATAGTTGTGGACTTGTCTCGATGGATTCCTGGTTCCAAGTCCCTTCCAGCTCCTCTACACCTACACCACCCGGTGGTTTCCGTTGAACGGTGAAGCATGGAACTTCGTTCATAGTGGACTTGTCTTCGAGCTTCTTGGTATTCAAGCGATACAGGGCGTCTCCGACATTATGCTTGAGACCCGGGCGGTATTAGACCTCGTAGGTGAGCTTCACTAGCCACAATCGCCAACGGGCTAATCATCCGGAGGCGTCACACAGTCCAAGTATCCATCTCAGTGAGTCATGGTCCGTTCGGAGCATGAAGCGTTCCCCGTATAGGTAGGGTTGCAACATGAGCATACTCCATGCCACTGCTATGCATTCCTTCTCGGTAGTGGTGTAGTTCTGTTTGGCAACGTTAAGCGCTCGGTTCCAATAACCAATGTGTAATTTCGTCCCGTCGTCCTGCTTCTGCATCAGGCAGCAATCAATTTGGGCTTCTGATGCATCCGTGTCGAGGATGTACGGTCGACTGTATGTCGGTAGTGCCAGGATTGGTGGTACGAGGATTGTGGCCTTCAATTTCTGGGACGCTTCCACCTCGTCGGTCTCCAGGAAATTCAACCGTGACAGTTGCCCTTTCTGTAACATGTGGTTTAAGGGGGCCGCGATGGTTGCAAATCCCTTGATGAACCTTCGGTAGACGTTGCACAGACCTCTAAAAAACCAAATATTGGTTTTGGTGTCTTTGTGTTTTTGCCTGGCTCACTGCTCGAATGTTATGAGCGGACACCTCCAGCTTTCCGGCGCTGCTTTTGTGTCCGAGATACTCCACCTTTTGGTCAAAGAAGACGCGTTTGTGAAGCTTCGGCGTGACTCTCGCTCCCGGAGAGAGCTACAATACCGTGTGGACGTGGTTAAAATGCTCCTCCACCTTCTTGGAGTAGATGAGGATGTCATATATTTATACCAGCACGACCGCCTATTTCACACTGGACAATATGATTTCCAAGACTTGCTGAAACGTAGCTGGCGCGTTGCGAAACCGAAATGGCATTCGTAGGATGCGACAATGACTAGCATTGCTAGAGAATTTGGTCTTGTGCCGATTCTCTGCAGGTATGTCGATCTCCCAGTAACCGCAATTGGCATCCAAAGTGGTAGATATGTTTGCCTCCCCGAGGGGGTCAATGCAGTCATTCATTCTGTTTATTGCTTACGATTCCTTTACTGTTACGGCGTTCAATCTCCTGTAGTCTACACAGAACCGCGATCGGATTTCGTTTTTCTTTTAGGCGTGCACGACGGAGCTCGTCCACTCTGCATGCCAGGGTTTAATCAAACAAGCGTGGAGCATCAGCTGGATCTCCAGTTCGATGATCTCTCTGGATTTCGGGCCGGCTACATATGGTTGTTGGTAGATGGGGTGCGTACTTGGCACCAGGTCATTATGGTGCTTGGTGGCCTTGATCATACCGAGCTGGCCAGCCCATATGGTTTCAAACGGTCCCAGGAGAGTCAGAATGCGGCTGTGAATCCGTGCATCTTCTAGTCCGATCTTGACTTCGTTTTTCCAATTGGTGACCCGGTCTGGCTCGAGTTTCGTGGTTTACGGACGTGGTATGGCTTCGTCGTTTCCTAGTACGTTTTGGATTGCTTTTGCGTCGATTTTTATCCCTCCCTCCTCCTTAGATTGCACATCGTGTGATATTTCAAGGGATAACGTGAATATGTGCTCCGAGGATGGATGTGCGGTCCTGACGACGGTGTTGTGGGGCAGTTTGACTGAATTGCTGCTGAAGTTGCTGACGTATACCTGGAACGGTTGGTTTTGGTACATTATCAACCAAGCCACTCGCCATCAGGGTGAAGTGCTTTCCAACCAGTTTGGAGTTGTTTTTCAGGGTGATGAGGCCAGGTCCCAGGCACATACCGCGATCAGCCATTTGGTGCATTGCGGGTGTGGAGAGCTGGGGGGCCAGGCGCACCTTATCAGAAATGGTACGAATTGGTTGAACAGTTCGCGTACGAATGGAGCGCGCTGTACCCTTATGGTTACCTAATATGGCGATGCGGGGGCCATCGTTGAACAGAACCGTTTGGGACCGCGGGAAGATCTCCCGGATGTGTTGCTCAATAAACGTGGTTTCCAGAAGACAGTCCCCGGGGAGGTTATTCACGACTATAAACCGCACCCGAACCTTGAAGTCTTCAGCAATAATGATTAAGGTGAGACACCCCATGATCGATAATGGTCGGTTGTTTGCATCTCCTAGAGAGTGTTCCAAGTCACATGACTGCAACTGGCCGAGTAACCGTGACAGTATGAGTTCGGCGCTAACCAGATTGGGTCCCGTCTCGATGTCTAGAACGGTGACGCAAGGTACCAAATGGTTAGGGGTAAACCCAAGGATGGTGTCAACCTTGAAGCTACTGTGCTTCAGGAAGCCCACCGTGTTCGGTGAGTCCAAAATTTCTGCCTGCCCGGTAACGGTTTTGTCATCATCTCTACTAAAACCGTTTGGTGCTGGAAGGCCTTCCGAGGAAGGATGGTTGGGGATTGCCATTTCTCCAACCGCTAGGCGTTTTCCGCCTATGAGGTGGAGTCCTCACGTAGTACTGTGTCAGCGACTAGGTGGACCTGTTCAGGTGGAGCCTATGGCGCAGGTGAATTGGCAGAACGCATGCCGTTCGATGGCGTGCTAAATATACCACGTTGGTTCTGGAGCCGCGTGTGTAGAAGTGCCGCTTGCGCCTGCGGCTCGACCTTCGGGCAAGCGGTCGCGAAGTGCTACGGTGAAAGACAGAATTAACACAGGAGTTCACCCGTATTGGGGTTTCTTGTCGTTATTGGTGAGGCACGTCGGCTGGGCCGATCAACCCGCAGATTCGTGAGCGCGGTGCGATACGATGACTGAAAATTTCCATCCTGGTAACGTATCGCGAGGACTTGGGCCGGAGCGGCTGAGACCCTCGTCGATGAAGCAGATACCAATGACGGAACTGATATTGATGACGGTGGACCGGCACGCGAGTGCGGACGCGGGCTGCCAGAGGCCGTCGTTGTGCAATGGGATAGAGATAGCGATCAGGTGGTCGGCCCCTCGCTAGCCCAATGGATGGCGGTACCGTACGAGGAGTGCCCGGCGAGTCCAGGGTCCGTTTCAGACAATTGTTCGACGTCGAGAACGGATCATTTTGGCTCAGCCTTCATGCATTTTGTGGACGGGTGCAGCGCGCTTTGTTTTTTGACACGGAGCATGTTGCCCAGACTCTGTGCAAAGCGGGCCAAACTATTTTAGTCCACCTTACGGTTTTCGCCAAAAATTTTCTAACCTGCAACCGGATTAGTCTATCAACGATGTCGGCGAACATAGACTTTAACCTAGTGATGGTCAACAGGCTCCCGAACCGGGATTCCGGGGCCTATAGCGATCTATCGTATTTCAATTCGGTTTGTCCTTGCCTCTGGCGATACTGAGAACTTCCAAATAGGCTTCCTGAATCACCTCATCGGCCGCGTAAGTTTCTAGTAGGAATTTGACTACCTGTGGGTACGAGAGCAAGAGCACGGTGTGTTCCTCCTCTACAGCCATGGCATTTCCCTGCAGGCGGCCGTGTACTAAGTCGCCCGCGTGACCCTCGAGGTAGAATTGGAAAAGCCACATGGCCGCCCCCTCCAAGAAACCGTTCTGGTCACATGCTATCTTGATCCTCTAAAGGAAGCCGATGATAACGATTGGGTCGTCGCCCGAAAAGCGGGTGTCGCCCATGTGGAGACTAAGCCGTTTGTGGTCCATACTTATGTTCTAAGCAACGGTCCTGGTATACTTAGCATCACGATTAGCCAATCAATAGGTGCGGCAGTCAACTGCTTTAATGAACAGATCGTTGGGCGGTGGGATCACCTCTACGTCGACATCAGTGTCGGAATCAGACTCCGACAAGTCATGCCGCTTGGTCTTACCCGTGCGGTTTTCTTTTGCCTTCTTCCGGCGGGAAGTTTCCTGGTGTTTTCGTGAATCTTTCTGGTCATCTTCTCTGAAGTCTGAAACGTTGTCCGAGCCTGAAGAGTTGCGGTTGGACCAACAACCCTTTTTCTTTGCCCGTGTGGCTCTCTTCTTCTTTTTAAGTTTACGTTTTCGTCTTCGTTTGCACTCCGCGCAGCGCTATCAATAGGTTTCGTGAGTGTTGGAAAACAGATGAGCTATATGCGCTATACTCTCTTGTGACACAGGGCGCACAGTTCACCATTTGAACTATCAACACGCCCCCTCGCCCTGTACTTCCTTACAGAACAAGACCTCAAGCTTACAGCAGCCACTTTTGACCGCTGCTGTACACATGTACAATTTTTCAGGCTCAGGTCACTTCTGGGAATTGAACCCAGGGTCCTAGCGTTTAGCTGGGCCCATAACCTGTTGGAAAACAGATGAGCTATATGCGCTATACTCTCTTGTGACACAGGGCGCACAGTTCACCATTTGAACTATCAACAGTGAGATAGATAATCCTTGGGCCCTCCTCATCCCGAGAAGTAGCCCCATTCCGAAATCAGTCATAGCGGTTTTCACCGATTTGGTCATGAGGAAAATCGTATTGGTCAGTCTGTACCGGCATGACGACCTTGTGGTTACCATCTATGGTTCGCGGAACTATTGGTCCGGGTTGTGGGTGCTGCGGAGCAGTGATTGCGTGCTTCCACAGGGATTCCTGTACCATGTGTCCAACGTATTCCCGAGCTTTGTGCTCGGGGAACTGGAAAACCATCGCTGGTACTTGGTCGGCCAGCGTTTGCGCGACTCGAACCACACCCATCTTGGTTATCGATTCCAAATCCAACTATGGTACAACCAACTATGATTCTTCCGACAGGGCGTGAGGAACCATCGGATCTGATTGGGCGCCCTCCGAGGGTTCGAGAACCGGGGCATCCCCCGAATCGGTAGCTGGGGGAACGGCGCTCCTCGCAGCTTGGTCCCCGTTGTCGGCGTGTACCGTGGAGGTTTTCCCACGGAGCAGGTCCTATGGGCTATCCATGATTAGTTGTAAAGACGAGGAGAACGGGCCGGCGCCCGGTCTTCGACTCGATGAAACTTTCGGTCTTCTATGCAGGTTAGACATATCTGTGTAGGTAAACTGATGACAGCCTGAATCGCTTCGCAATAATCCTCGCAAGCCAAACGGTGTCCAGATCCACTTCCTTCCTTTCTTCTTCTGCAAACCAATTAGTGGATCCACAGTTCTAAGGTGGGAGACAAAATTTGGTATATCAAGAGTGACTAAGAAGCAAAAGGTGTTCGTGTGGACGCGTGGCTAGTGAGCGCGAGGTGGGCTCAACCTCTAGAAGGGGGGAAAAAGAAACCTAAGGGGTACGCGGTATCACACCCACTGAGTATTGGAGGTCAGAGGGGCAAAGGAAAGTTGAGGGGATGCAAAGGAAGTTCGCCAGCTCTACCTTGGATTTACTTGGAGGTGCCTCGACCACGACTTATTTAGTGGTTCAGTCGCACCGACTAGGTTGCATCAGAAATTACACTACAAAGGCAAGACCCTCAATACTACCAATCATATTGCAACATGACATAAATGTACTAGCCACAATTCAATAATGCTTACAACAGCAAGGCACAACAAGTCATGACAGTTCCGTACACTTACGAGACCATGACAATGCACAAATTCACTCAACCACCTCACACTCTCTGTATTCCAACACCACTCGTGTCCATACAGCAATGTGTGTGTATAGTTACCATGACGAGGCACATTACACCAGACCATATCTGGTGTACACTAAGCTGAGTATGCAATGTGTACACCTGGAAACCATATGGTAGTGAACAACGTGCCGAATAGTACAGCTGCACACGTGTACCACACAGAGTCAACATTCAACACAGCCAATGGTCCCCGGAACATTTAGTTGTCAGTGACAGCACAGTCACTTTATCCAACACCCCCCCTCTGTCACTGACTTCAAACGTCTAGGGGCATCAGGCCGCTTTCACCTCGAAACTTCACCAGCTTCACGCGACCAAGTGGTTTTGTCAGCATGTCGGCAACCATACTATCAGTCGGGCAGTACTGCAACTCAATGGACTTGTCCTGCAAAGCCTCTCTGGTGAAGTGAAAGCTATTATCAATATGTTTGGTTTGCCTGTTCACAACCCCATTCCGAGCGAGGTCAATGCAGCCCTGGTTGTCCACATACACAGTAGTGGGTTCAACCAAGATCTGCACGGCCTTGCCCACATGCATACCGCTTGCGTTGCCGATGCCATTTCACAGTCGCCTAAGCCAGATCACCTGCCCGGCACGGTCCTCCAGCTTCTTCAGCTTGTGGTCAACCACCTTGTACCAGCACTTGCTCCCAAATACACGCAGATTGTTCACGTTAGGCTTTTCTCCATGCCACAACTCATATGGAGTCACGGTACTGGGCAATGCCTTACACTTCATTCGGTTGTGCACGTACACCGCAACGTTCAGTGCTTCTGCCTAGAAGCTTTTGGCCAGTTTCTTGTGACGAAGCATTGACCTGACCAAATTCATGAGTGTGCGGTTGAACCTTTCGGCGAGCCTGTCCTGGTGCGGATTGTAAGGCACAGTACGCTGATGTTCAATCCCGTGTGACTCAAGTTCATTGGCAAATTTGTTTGAGACGACTCACCACCATTGCCCGTTCGTAGCGCATGAAGTACGCACTCATTGGCAGTAATGGTTTTAACTTGGGTACCTATTTGGTTTTGAACAAACTTGAGCCATTTCACGAACATCTGGAATGCCTCACTCTTGGTCTTGAGCATGTACAGGAAACAGAACCGGCTGTAATCGTCGATGAATGTAACAAAGTAGCGCGAGCCTCCCAAGGAACCCACCTCCACTGGACCACAAATGTCCGAGTGAACAAGGTCCAACAGCTTGGTTGCGCGCTCTCCCCCTTGCTTGGGAGTCGCCGCGCGGGTAGACTTGCCTACAACACAAGAGTCACATACATCCAGATTCTGTGCCACATCCACATTAAGCCCTGACACAACGCCATCGCGAGCCATTTGCTTGATGC
>JAHNZQ020000004.1:1735727-1752308 GCA_019155205.2 Gracilaria vermiculophylla
AAATGTACTAGCCAAAATTCAATAATGCTTACAACAGCAAGGCAAAACAAGGCATGACAGTTCCGTACACTCACGAGACCATGACAATGCACAAATTCACTCAACCACCTTACACTCTCTGTATTCCAACACCGCTCGTGTCCATACAGCAATGTGTGTGTATAGTTACCATGACGAGGCACATTACACCAGACCATATCTGGTGTACATTAAGCTGAGTATGCATTGTGTACACCTGGAACCATATGGTAGTCAACAACAACCCGAATAGCACAGCTGCACACGTGTATCACACAGAGTCATCATTCAACGCAGCCAATGGTCCCCGGAACGTTTAGTTGTCAGTGACAGCACAGTCACTTTATCCAACACTGAGGGTGCGAGATAGCGGGCGCGCAGAATGTACCTACACTGTCAGTTATAGAATGCAATGCACGGGCACTAGTAGAACCGCAGGGTAATGGACAATCCGTAATGGTCGACTGTAGAAACCGTGGCGGCGGTGGAGTTGTCCAAGAGGTGCTTGCCTTTACATCTTCTGACGAGAGTGGCTCACACGGTGAGCATACTCACCGTGGGAGGCCCCCGGGACGCCGCGGCCGGCCAAGCCACGTGGGCACAGGGAGGTGCACTCGAAATGCACCTCCGGTACCGCACTGTAAAATCAAAGACCAACCTAGCCATTAACATTACCTATAGGTAGACCAAACGGCGATGCGCCGTGCGTCCAGTGCACACCACCCTTCGTACATAGTCACGGTATTACTACCACACTCGCTACACCACATGTAAGGTAATAGCTCTTTAGAGAGAAACCACCACGCGGACGTTCGGGATATTCCTCTTAGTAGACGCGAACTAGCGGGTAAAGCCCACTTGAGAGATCTTCACGACTAATTCTAATTGTGATTGGCGAATCCTTACAATCTTCACTACGTGAAAGAGACTAAAAAAGTATATCCCTACGAGCTGAGTATATGGGACATTTGCTTATTCTCCAATGAGCGAAATAGTAAAATAAAGGGGGTACTCAGGGAGCAAGACTCGGGTGATCCACCAATAGTGGATGTATCATATTGGTGGGTGGTGGTGCCCCGTATGACAAACAACAACAAAGCCGATAGATATCTTTAGACAATGAGGAAGCACAACATAACTGCAGAGCAATACTCACAAGCAGGATAACACTCAGATGATGTTCGAGATCCTCCCCCTACGAGTTGAAGCGATTGTAAAAGCCCTTTTAGGGGTAACATGGCGAGGCCTGTTGTACATCGGACACACCCGTCGCGACAAGCGCGGGAAGATAATTAGAAGTCGGTTACCGGTATTGCTCCAAAGAAAGTGAATATCCACACGTTGGCACACATGCTACAATGAATCGGTATGATCCGCAACAACGGGAGCTGTCCAAGACGGGAAAAAGAAAGGAAAGGGAATGAAAAAAAGGAGGCGAGTCAAGAGAGGGACTCGGTCAATTTTGGCAAGGCTGGAAAGACCTCTACATAGAGTCGAAGCCACAATAGTGAGGAGAGTGGGCCCAAAATGGGGTTCTGTTAGGCGAGCGAGGGGGTTGAGCGATTCGTATGCTGTGGGGTACAACTGCAACACGAGCATGGTGCCGTGGAAGGTGCGGGCTCTCAGAGCCATATTCTTGTAGAAGATCATCTTTGTTGAGGAAGGTAAATGAGGTGCAGCAGCGATCGCCGCTTCATTAAGGTAGGTACATTAGACTACCCAGTGTAATAACTAAATTATTCGATAACTCATAACTAATCATCTATCTACTACTGTGTTGTACCCGTGCGACAGGTGCGGCGCCCATTGCCACGGCGTATCCAGCGAAGCCGTAGCCACGTGCGTAATCCATTAAGTCTGCTGAAAAATACCCTCTAATCACAAATAAATAGCGACTAGAAATACCGGTAATAGCGATTATGTGCCATCGCGAGCAGTTCCACTTAAACAACTGGTAAATTATATCCCAAAGATGCGTGCTCTTAGTCGAACAGGGCCGATAAGCCACCATGGGCGACGGGATATCTCTCAGTTAGGAGTGCATACCGCCACAGGCGGAAGGTTCAGAGACGGGACTTTGGATGGTATTTACTGAGAGTGGCGGCGGTGACCTCGGTGCCCTTAAAAGTAAGTACCGGACTGTAGAGTAGAATACTGTAAGGCAAACAAAAACAATGAAATAAAAAATTGAAAACAAGGTTCTGCAATCCTATCTTTACACCTTTCGGACACTGTACGCCCTATCTACGCTCAGGCCCTGGCTTTTTCACCCACGTCAAGCACGGAATCTCCTCGAAAGCAACAGTGATAATAACAAAAAAATCCTATCCCATTATCCAGAGTAAACTCAAATCCACAGTGGCACCCAGTCAATAGCGCGTGCAATGCATAGAAGTTTCGTGAGAACATTCTGACGTACAAGATTGCATCCAAAAAATTTGTTTTCTTTCTCCCATTTGCGAATACATTTCATTCCGTCCATCCTTCTTCGGCAACTACCGTTTTCATCTACTTCTTGTGCATGCACTGACTCCCGACCCTTAATCAAAGCGGGGATCCAAAACTTTAATACCTTTGATGCACTAGTAACCATTGCCAAATATCGTGGGCACTGATTATTTTCCAAGACCTTTTAAAATCCCATAAAGTTTGTGATGTTGAGTGTAGCGGTTAATATGCTCACAAGTTTGCCATTCGAAAGTTTTCTTTATCTCAATATCATATAGACTGCTGTACAGCTTGTCTGTTGTAACACCACCAAGTTGCAGCATGTGGAGGATCACAGTTTCCTTAATACCGAGCCCTTCGTTAATGCTACAAATATGAGCTCCAAATCGAGCAGCCTGACCTTTAGAATTTTTTAACTATCCCAAATATCTCTTCCGTTCAAATAATCGGTATAATATTACCCCCAAAAAATATAAACGCAATATCACTGCCCGATCTCTTCCTTTTTTGGATATTCAAATATTGATTATTCAATAGGGAGTCCTTCTATAAATAAACTCAATATTGTTAAATCGTCGAGTCCTAAGCCAAGCGGATCACCAAGTCGCAGATCTCTTTCAAAAGCAGCAATACCCCGGTTCCAGAATACAATTTTCATGGTACAATAGATCAAGCGCTATAGCACACACAACCGCTTAAGGGCAAATTACAGGATGATGAAAGGTCGTGGACTCTACCTAGCCTTCGATACATACGTCGAAAATGGAAGCCACTCTGCCAACTCTGGATCGAAGAATATTGAATAAGCTTTAGCCTGAGCTTCTTGTGCCTATGGCAGATCTGCGTCATTCCTGTGCCGGCCTGCATAATATCTCGCAAACATCTTATCAGTATTTTTTTTAATTAATTACGCTTTTTTGAATCGTTTAGCGTGTACAGCTATTCTACATGAAGATATATAAATTTTCGAAACTTTTTGAGAGTACTTTAATGCAAACCGGCCATGGTGAAATATTGAACAAAAAAACTCGAAGAGAAAATAGCCTAGGAACGAGTGGCATAGGTCTGAACAAATATCTTTGACTTTCAACTCTTCATTTGAATTTAGAAAATCCAATAATGGTTGGAAATTTAGTTGTCAAATGTTTGGCCACCAGATGATATCGTTCGTGCATGAAATTTTCTCAGTAAGTTACATATTTATCGAAAAGCTCTCCAGCATTTAAAGCAAAATATAAAGCGTCATCTGCACTTTTCTTCGAAGCGGTTTTATCATATTCTATTTTTGAAAGAAAAATACCATTGTCGGTTTTTGAACGTTTAGCATGTGAAGCGGTTATGATTTCTAATCAAATTGATAAATCCGATAGTTCTGGTTTAAATCCGTAAAGCTTATATTTGCTAGTAAACGTGTTTTCGACATTATTTTCTCCAGGGTATGACGATCATTTGAAAAATACTTCTGTGACATAACTGCACTACAGAAAAAGGATTTTACACACATCTCGTTTTAAAAATTCTTTCATATTCCATGTCCAATCACTTCTTCCATACTTTGATGTGCAGCTCGAATGCTACAGAGGATGTCAAATTTAAGATTAAGCTTTCAAATTTTGCACCTTTACTTTTGAAGAATTGACATAATACCTCACAGGCAATGTACCACCTTGCTTCACTGTTATTCATTTTATATAACGCCGATTTCTCCACAAATATGTTTCATCTTCGTCTCTCATTAGTCCAAGTTTGAGATAGAAGTGGATGTAGTTCTTCTCCGTAAAGAAGCAGGTCCTTTCGATGTATTTCGTCAAGACAAAATTGTCTCGGAACCTTTTTAAAAGTAATGCTTATCAAATCAGTGTTTATTTGAGCCATCGTGTTTGTCAAAAATCTTTGGATAGTTTTTTGGTACAGCATTAATGCAACCTATTTTGATTAAAGCACTTTTGGTCTTCGAAAATACCTAAAAATTTTGCAGCGTGTATTTTAAGCGCTAGAATGTGTACTGGAGAAGCAAAAAAAATATGATCTGAGACCCAGAAGAAAAAAGACCAGATCGTTGCACATTTATGAAATACTTGCATAATTACTGCTGTTCAAGAAGTAAACTATGATTGTGTCTACCCTTATTGTTACATCATTGTTTTCTGTTGTCTCGTTAAGATTCGGACCAGCTTACGAAATTTAAATATTTGATTTTTCTTTCTTGTATTCCTCTAACGAAAGTACAACATGACATAAACGTAAGATGTCATTTGGTTTTAGATGAATGCGTTGAGTTAATGCCTTTTAATTACAAAATTGATCTACTGTATTTCAAGCAGTTACGAGTTTCAAGGACTCCGACGGACATTTGCTTTGTTATTGGTCTTTGTAATGTACACGAACATTTTACCAAAAGATTCGCGGAAATCGCCGATCTTCTGAAAAGAGGGCTGCAGGCCCACCTGCAGCTCAAAATGGGCGGTTGAGAACATTCTCTTGTTCTACGAGTTATGATTCGTTTTCAGTTGTGCACTTTATCAGCAAGCGTACGAAAATAAACCCACCAGTAAAATATGAAGAAGGTGTTCAAAACAATAACGAGAAGCAATGATAATGTTGTGTCTCATTTCATTTATTTGGGCACAGTAGGGAAACAGCAATGCGTTTCAAGACTATAGAACACCCATAAAGCTCATCAAATTGTGCAGTTTTGGCTACTATCACCGTCCGTTTCCCTTTAACCGCTCAATTTCGTGGTTCAAAAAGATTGGAAATTTCGAACTCGTGCAAGATTACTTCCAAACAAGTGGTTGTTCTTCTTCATAATGACATTAGATCTTCTACACTAAAACTTCACAACACAATTCGTCAAACAGTACTTTAGATCTGGGCCGTAATTATCAGTTTTATACCATTTTCATAAATATTTACTGTGATATAAGCATATCGTGTTATTGACACCCCAATAATGCGTAGCTACAATGATGAGCATTAAGGTTTGCAAGCATTTTATCCTTGAAATTTAATTTGCACTAAAACCTCTATTAGAAGAAGGATAACTTTATAAAAAACATAACAAAGGTGTAACGAAAAACTTGACAAACTGTTTGCAGGCTACAATCTATTTATTTAGTGTGACGTCGAATGATAGTTCATCGACGTCTCCAGACGAGTCTGAAATTTGTCCAGCTCAGCTTGTTGTGCTGCACAGCTTCCAACTTTGTTCTATATTTCTCCAAAAGGGAGAATCTAAAGTCTTTATAAAGGTGTGGTGCTCTCGATTAACAAGGGCATCAGGCATCTCCAGCAAATTTTTATGCAACCTACCGTCTACCTACTTCTTTTCATTTCACTGGTAGCACCCCAATCGTTCCGGTCGCTGTGGCCACCTCGATTGAAGAAGAAAAACCTCTGATATAAAAGTGGAAATTTTTGAAGTACACGTAATTGGTGTGGAATGTTTTAGATCTATCGTGAATTTTCGAGATATGGTTTTGATTTCAATTTCTGATTTGTGTGAAAAGGACACCAGTTTTATTGGAAGTTTTCTGGTTTTAATTGTAAATTTTATTGGAAACCAACTGTACTGATTCGTCAAAACTGTGTAAAGTGGTTCACGGTAGGTTAACCTGTGAGCAGGAGAGCCAGGTAACCGTTGACACAGTACTGGGACTACAGCTACTGGCTGTTCGGGGTTGGAGCCACCCTTGCAGATTGTTGTGCCTAGCCCGTGGATATTGGGTGCAGGTAAAGGCGAAAGATTACCGAACACTGTTTACCGACCAGATGTATCTGCTGTATGTCCAAGGATCTTCTTCAACTCTTTGAATTGTTGGCTGTTAGCTAGGTCAGCCCTGCTAGGCACGGGTTTCGAGTAACGCTTGTGAGCAAACCACAGTCACGCCTTGGACGAGGTAGACTTTTCTAGGTTCTCTCAACGCGCTGTACACTACATCCCACGGTCATCTCTTGGAGCTGAGTTATTAATGTAAGGACACCATAAAGGTTTACATTGCTTACATCAAAGCAACGAAGATTGCGCTAGAGGTCAACGGAGCTTTCTATGGTGCAAGATACTTTTCTAAGCACCACTTCGGATTCAATAAAACTTTTCAGAGGAGACTAGTTCCCGTGGAGATCGGTAATACTCAAAGGCAAAAAATCACCTAGAAATGAGTGCTAAGAAAATGAGAGATTTGCAAAACAATGCCTGCTTTCTTTGTTATAAGCCTAGATGCCGTCCATAGAAACACAAGAATGGGAAGAACTAGCAGAAGAGAAATACTATCCAAGGAATCCATCCCGAAACGAGCTGGACTCATGACAATGACTCGCGTTCTCAAGAAAATAGAGTGGTCCACCTAAAAGAATAGTAAACACTCAGGTTGGACATGGGAAGAATGTGATCAACCGCTTAGAGAGCGCGTTGAGTTCTCTAAAGGACGAAGTGTAGGCCTGGATAAGAGAAGAGTGTCGTGATGTTCCAAATATCTCAAGTGCAAATTCAAATGCCATGATTAGGAGTCATTATGACAACATCCTTCCGGGAAGACCTATACCTGTAGAATCTTTACATGTACTTATTGGTACCTCAAATAGTCTCAGCGTGAAAGTATTGAAAGATGGCGGATGTAATACTAATATGGTAATCTGAGAGTTTCTGGCTATGTATAGAAGCAGAAATATCTTTGACGTTTGTTAGGAAAACGATAGAGTGGAGCACTCTCAGAAATGAATAAGGGAAGAAGCATCGGAATTCATACTCAATGGAACTTTACGACTTGGAGCATATAGCTATCCGTCGGACTGGATTGTTGCTAATTGCAGGTATAATGTTCTGTTGGGAATGCCATGGAATGTTGCCCATTATCCAACAATCGATTATAAACAAAGGATTTGTAAGGTTGGACCCGATTTTATTCCAGCGATTCAAAAGAATGATGGAATGAGTCAAGTAACAAATTTAGGTGTGAAAAAGTTCCGAAGAAGTATGGGAAAGAACAAGATGGAATTCGAATTGTTTCAAGTCAAGATCCGAGAGAGTAAACATTCGGAGGGAGAAAAGCCCACTAAAAAGAGTGCCAAATTGGTGCGACTGCTTCCAAAAATCGAGTCTGTTTTCACAACAGAGTTACCGTTTGGAGTGCCACCAAAGAGATCCGTTGATCATGAGATCCAGGTTGCAGAAGACTCGAAGCCTCCGCACCGTCCGTTATTCCGGTTGTCCCCTGTCGAGTTAGAAGCAGAAAAGGAATATCTGGAGAAGTTGCTGAAATCAAGGAAGATAAAAGAAAGCAAATCATTGTATAGAGCTCCGTTTTTTATCGTGAAACAAAACGGAAAATTCAGAGGAGTCGTACACTACAGAGCACTTAATCGACTCAATAAGAAAATAATGCTCCCATCCCGAGAACCGAGTAGATGTTAGATAGTCTTGGAAAAACAAAAAAGTTTTCTAAATTAGATCTAAAGACAGGATGCCATCAAATACGGGGGAAGCCAGAAGATATCGGGAAGACTGCGTTCAACAAAAAGTATGGACAATTTGAGTATCTATGTATGCCCATGGGGCTTTGTAATGCTCCTACGCCTTTTCAAACGATGATGAACCAGCCCGTTTATGTTTGTAATGAAGACTTGCTGTTGAGCAATATGGATAATCTCCTGATGATCTCCAGTGAGGATGAAACAAGTCACTTAAGCACTTGGAAATTATATTGCGTCGATTGAAAGAGAACAAGTTGTTTGTAGCCGCAGAGGAGTATGAGTATATAAAAACAGAGATCGACTTCTTAGAATTTCTTGTCGGTAAAGATGGACTGAGAGTTAAACCATCTAATGATGAAGTACTGAAGACTTGGCCGAAGCCGAAATCCTTATTTAAACTTCGAATTTTCCTAGGACTACTGCCATTCTTCCGATGTTTCATACCAAATTCTTCAAAAGTTGCTCCTCCAGCAACGAATCTCACAAAAAAACAGCAAAGTATCGAGAAATGGAATGAAAAATGTGACAAACCTCCCAGAAGTTAAAAGAAGCAATCACAAATGCAACAATTTTGGTATCGCCGGATTGAAGCAAGCCGTTCAGATTTCAAATTGATGCTATACAGACCGCTGTAAGTGGAACTTGGATACAACTTGATGAGGATGGAAGAGACCGCGTTAATGCCATCTATTCAAAAGAAGTTATTTCCAACAGAGTGCGTGTACACAGCTAATGATACAGAGCTTCCTGGGTGTGTCTCATTCCTTTAAAAGGTTCAGATGTTTTTTGGAAGGGAAACTTCGGAATATTCCATATAAATCTTAAATCTGGTAAGATACACGTCGTAGGAGACGACCTATCGAGAGCTCCTCATATTATGGAAAAGATTGACGGTGGCTTACTATGCAATGGAGTTGAAGTCCCATATGTAAAACATGAAGAAGTGATAACTCGATACGATGAAGATCAATTCTTTGGTTTTGTTAGGAAAGCCGTGAATGATGAACTGCCCGACCATCAGATCCAAAGACGTAAACGGGAAAACATACTCCTAATGTTCCAAAAGGATGGTGAAAGACTCTTCAACAATGGAAAGCTTTGCATACCGAGAAAGTCCGTGTCCGATGTGTTGCAACTAGCCCATGATTCCAAGATAAGTGGTGAGTTTAAGTTTGCAAGGACACTGTCGAGACTTGGCAATTTCCATCGGAGGCACATAGGTCGAGATTTTTGGAAGTGTGTTGAAAGATGCACGAGGTGATAGCAATTTAAGGACTCAATTCAGAAGACGTTAACCAGCCCAGAAGCTTTAGAGTCACCAGAGAGAAGATGGGACTCATTGTCTACAGAATTTATCGTAAGCTCCGCCATGTAAAAAGGTGGGTTTCATAAAACAACTACATGGGTTGATCGGTTGACCACAAGAGTTCATTTCTAAAGTTGCACTATCAATGGCATAGCTGAATACAATGCGAATGCTTTCATCTCAAAAAATTTTAAGCACCACGTAATGCCGGAGAGCATGACCTCGGACTGAGATCCAAAGCTTTTATCCAATGTTTGGAATCATCTAATGAAAACTTATGGAGCCGATTTGAGAATTTCTGCGAGCAACTGAAATCATGAACAGGATGGTTGAAAACTATCTACGTTTTTTTGTTTTTACCTTCGGAATGACCGGGATGAATCGCTGCCCGCAGCTGAGTTTGCATACAATTTTGCAGTAACTGATGATGTTGAGATATCCCCGTTTGAATTAGATCTTGGATGTACACCGAAGTCTCCGCTTGATACGCTTCCTGGAAAAGAGATAACATTGCAAAATGAGGAAGAATTCAAGGAAAAGCTTAAAGCCTCACTGGAATATGTACAATACTCTTACACAATTGCAAAAGCTGGCTAAAGCGCATATTCTTGTATGAAGTATCTGGTTTCTAAATATGAACTTGGAGAAAAAGTTTGGCTTCACAGGTCATTGTTCAAGGATGCCTGTCCGAAGTCTCAAGAACCTGATAAGCTAAAAGCCAGAACATTTGGCCCTTTCCAAATTGTTAAGTTAATTGGAAGGAATAGTTTGAAGCTTTAGCTCCCTGATCATATCAAGATTCATCCTATTGCTCATGTCAGCCATACGATATCTCACCCGAAACAACCATCTGATATAGCTGCATCTCTTCCACAAAGACCAGAACCGATACAAACAGAAAACGGCGAAGAATATGAAGATGCTGCTATTTTCAAGCACAGGAAAAGGGGAAGGGGATATCAGTTTCTGAATCTTACGAAAGGAGAGCCTACTCATGATGCTGAGTAGTTAAGCACGAAATCATTTTTTGACATAGATAGAACCATTATTGGATTATGGCAGGAATATATTCGCCAATCAGGAATATAACCAGAATACCATTGACGAAGACGTCGATAGTCAAAGGAGGGGAAATGTGTGACAAACTGTTTGTTTGCTACAGTTTATTTATGTGGTGTGACGTCGAAAAATAGATCATTGACGTCTTTAGAAGTTTCTGGAAGTTGTCCAGCTCCGTTTGTTGAACTGGACGACTTGAAACTTTGTTCTAGATTTCTTCGAGGGTAATAATCTAAAATCTATATAAAGGCGTCGTGCTCTCGATTGAGAAAGGCATCAGGCAACTCAAGTAAAGATATATTTTACCTTCCGTCTACCAATTTTTTATTCATTTCGTAAACCCCTTAAAAATACTTTTTGTTTATAAATCATAACAAACATTTCTCATGAAGGCTTTAAATAAACATAAAAAGATGTCGTAGTGTGCTATAAGCACTAAAATAATAAATCTATGAAAATCATGTATTTTAAATTAAGTAAAAATTTGCTTTAGATGATCTGCAGTGTTCTATATATTGGTAACATAAGCAAAAAATGTAATCCACATTTGAATATAGTAAAGTTTTATTGCAGCTTACATTATGCTATACACTGGGTACTCCATGAAAAAACTACATAAAAAGCGTTTTTAAGTAAGCATTATAGATTCACAAAGGGTCACAATTGCTTTGAAACAACATTTTATAAATATTTACATATCTTATCAGATAGAGAAAATGCTTTTCCACCAAGATAGTGCCGCAGATTAGCAGTCTGCTACAATGAAAAACCTTCTCTGCTAACCATAAAGTAATTCCACGCTGTTACTTTCGCGTCATTTTCACCTTCATCCCTTTGAAAACGAATAAGGTGTCCTCGCTAGAATGAGTTATGGCCATTACAGGCCATTCTGAATAGGTCTTGATTTCAAGAACAATATTGAAAATCGCGCGAAAACTGTATACCATTATGTATGGGACGATGGAGAAACGCGATGCAAAAGCGTTTAGTACTATTTCAAGTAGTACTCGGAAACGAAAATCAACTACTGAAAGAAGCAAAATGAATTTTGAAAGTGAAATGCCTTTTGATTTTGAAACGGGTTTTACTTGAAAGTTTTTGAAAAATGATTTTGGTAGCACCAACGTACAAAAAACGATGAATTGCATCAAAGTGCCAGGTGTCCTATACTTTTGAAACAGACTTTACATTGGTTTTGGACACTTTTGCAGAAAGAAAAGGCCTAAAATGCGCTCATGGAGTCCACACAAGCTCATACTATATCTAATACAAACGTTGCATCACTTGCAACCTCTACAGAGAACCACATAGGCCCAACGCGAGGTGTGCTATGCCGGTGATTGGTGGCAACAATTATATCTGCGCTTTGTAGCCTATATGCAGTCGTGCACTACAGCTACAAGCCCATCCACACAACCTAACCATTGAAATTTTGCAAGAAAGCGTATGTTATTACCACGGAAGGCTATGATTGTGTCGCGTTTAATTGCGTACATTTGCGCAACATCGCGAAGCAGTCACATCCTTTTATGTCATCAACAAGAACCAAAAAGGCTTATCCTATGGTCATGGAGTGTCGCAAAATGTGTACAAGCCTGAATAAGAGCGTTACAATGGTTGCATTCTTCTACATATGTAGCACATAGAGCACCTCCCCTGGAGATGCTCCAAGTTTTGCCGGATTTAGGTGCATGCCATCCTGGATCGCAATGGTGCACGATAAGGGTAGCACCCATATGAACGAGTTGAAGAACTTCTTTGGTCGAATTTCAATGAGCATTTCGAATTATTAAATTCACGGGCATGTCGCAGGACGAGCAGTAAGGCGGCTAAATATAATTCATATGTCCAAGAAGTGTTCCATTGCAAATACCACAAATCATTAACTTGTTGCCCAACATAAACGTCCCTGCTTCACAATGACTTACATTTTCGGGAAGCTAACTGGAATGTACTAGGGACCTTTCTAGTTTGTATTCGAAACAATGAGGATTTCATTCAAAACGGATATGATGAGTTGCAACGGAAGCCGCCCAAGCCTATGCAACTGCGCTACTCGCATTTCACGAACTCTAAAACGGCGTTTGCTGTCGACATCCCAGAATCCCAAGCTCCGTGAACGTACCCATTCAGACCATTATTGTTGTGAGCTTCCCCAGCGAAAAATAGACTTTGTGAAGGCTTGTTGAACTCTTCCCTATCACGAATAGTTACTGATGGTGATATGCCGCCGTATGATCCTCTGAAATATTGATCGCGAAGAAAATGTGGTATCTCAAGGAGTATGACGTCATCTTTGTGTACGACTCTGCCAAGGGCCATCGAGACGTACTCTAAGACATCCACAAGCACCTTCTGACGATTCATGCACACTAGATCTCTACTGTATGCGTCCGTTGACGTAATTATGATCGCATTTGAGCCTGGGAAGTAATTCTTCTTGTTCAAGTTCTGCAAGCTCACAAATCCTCCTTCGGAACAGTTCACTGGAATAAGAAACAGCGGATCTTTGGCGGAGAATAATGGCCGCCTAAATTGCACTAGTATCTTAAGATAGTCTGCCATTATGTGCTTAGATATCGCAAGTTTCCTTTCGTTTGATAAATGAGGGGTAAATCGAACAGCGTTAGGATACATTGGATTTGAAAATAGCGAGGCTTGCAACACTCCTAGAGGCAGAGTCGACACAACCGCTGACCCATATATTTTTTCTCCGGCACGGGTGATGACAAGTGCTCTCTTCTTGCCGTAAACAATATTCCGAACAGGAGAGTTGAGAAGCAGCTTGGAATTCGAGCTGTTCGTACTCTGTACACCGGCCATCGTCAGTGTTACATCCACAACGACCTTGAATCCTCTTGGATCACTCACAAAAAAGTCTACTGACTCCGGGGCTTTTGGATCGTATATTGGACTGAGATGCTGAGCAGATACATCGTTTGCGGGTACTGCATACTCAAAGTCGATTATAGATCGCATAGCAGCATGCTCTATAGGGTGAAGAGCTTCATATCCGGCCACATACAATAGTGCAGAAGCGAGGTTCAGATATTGCTCGCTGGAGGAACTTTTCTTCATTGTCCTCGTTGACTCATACACTTTTGACATTGCGTCTTCAAAGCGTTCCCAAACTGGATTTGCAACTGCATTGCTCACATAGCTTCCATTTTGAACAAAATAGGTGTCATCAAAGTCAGTAGCAGTGCCTTTCAGTTTAACGTACTTGTCAACAAAGTCAAAAAATGGAACACCCTTGCGGTACCCTTGCATCCAATTCGCTCCCAATTCATACTGAAATCCTGTGCGAAGAGCCGAACACTCAGAGCATGATGCCGATGGGACGGTAACAGATCTCATGCGGCCGCCCACTCTGTCAGTAGCTTCGATTATAATAAAAGGAATGTTTTGCTTTGACAGTTCGAGGGCAACCTTCGCACCAGCAATCCCAGCACCCACAATAATCACGGGTTCTATCTGACATGATTCATTCAGCTTCTTCGCAAGAGAAGAATGATAGGATACTGAATGAGAGCATGAGCTTTGGCAGTGCATTAAGAAAATGATCATAATAATAATAGAACATCGTGAATGGTGGTTTGTGCGGAAAAAACACTGCATCATGAACGGGATGCTCAGGGCAAAGATTTCGGATGTTATACGAAAACCCGATGTAGTGATATGCGGTTTCTGCCGAGAGGAAAAACGGCAGTAATTGAAGAAGGCGGTATGCTGAAGACCTGTTTGTTTCTGCTGTATGAGAATGGACATTGATATTCATGCGACGCTGTGCCTGTTTTACTTACATTAGGTCTCCCACGCTGTTAAAGAGTATTTTCGTAGTTGAGACCTAAAACTCTATTACTTTGTAGGTGGGTAATCATCTACAAATTACGATGAATCACTATATTTGGGCAGTATACACCTTGCAAGAGAAAGAGTGTAATTTAATAACAAATATACCATAATTGCGTAGTAAAGCGATCGTTGTGCTTATACTTCATCTTCAGGTGCTAAAGTTTCGTCATAAGAACAGGCGCCGCCAAACTTTGTGTCCAGACGCATTCGTTTTTTCTGACGATACTTTCGTTGAACCTCTCGGCGTTTTGCAGCCATAGATTCACCGATGTGATAAAGACGATTGCGAAGACGAATATACGTTTCCAAATCCTTCTCGCGTAGAGGATACCAGCGCACATTTAGATTCGTGAGAGCAACAGCCAACTGCATAAAACAATTATAAAGCTTCTCTCCATATCTCCATTTGCCTGCAAAAACACCCCATAGACCTACCAGACGTCCAAAAAAGTTCTCAATCAGGACCCTATTAGCGGAAATTTTCCTGTTACGAGAATTCTGTTCCGCAGTCAAAATTCCATGGGGAAGCTTCCTAGTCGGGTGAATCAAACGTACATGAAATTCTCCTACTTGGTATCCCTTGTCTGCCAAAACGGCCCATTGATTCTCGTACTTATCCACCAGCTCTCCAATGTCCGGTATATCTTTCTCCGTTGTTCTCTTCTCTAACGCAGTCTGGTGAAATTCCAGATTCTCGTAGAATATGTCCACATCCGCTTTCGAACCAGGGTAGTGGTCGGTCAAACCCAGCACCATTCCATTAGACATGACTGACATCTCCGTTTTAAAGCCATAAAGCTTATGTTTGCCGCTATAATAAACTTTGCCTTCCTGCATGTTTCCACTTGGGAGATTTGACTGCTGAAAGAATACATCCGTTGCGTACCGGGCATATTTGTGATGCTTAAAAGTTTTGTTGTTCTTCACCAGTTTACCTAGACCGTATTTGACGTCCAAATCGTAAATGAAGCTTTGTAAAATATCATCGGCAACTACCTGAATGAAGCGGGTGATCATTCTTTCAAAGATAGGTCCTTTTATTTTAAACATTCTTCCTAGAAAGTCCCATTGTCCTCCATGCTTGAGAGTAGCCAAGGCCATGAATAAAACATCTTTGGGAGTGTACTGGTATCGACGACCGCGCCCAATGTTCCATTTACCTCGCACATTTGCTTCTATACCGTTCCAAAGAGCATCGAATTCAGGTGTAGTGAAGTTTGTCATCTCACGAATGGCGCTAGAACCCCCGTCGCGAAAGAATGAGTCGTATATTGGACAAGGCGAGTCCGCGTTTTCATCGCTATCGGTCAGATCAGGCTCACAGTTGTATTTTTCAAGCTCTGTATCTCGTGCAATTCGCGCATCGGCAAGAAGCTCCAATGCAGTACGAGTTTCATCAGTAGACAACGGAAGATTGGTAGGCATTTTTGTGATTGAAGGACTTTATGTTGCTGTATATGGTGCACTAGAAGATTTGGAAAGTATCATGCAGTGGTTTGTACAGTCGAAGACTCATGAAATACACAATGACTCACTCATTACAAATGACGAACAGTAGTATATATTTTTAATGAGATCGTTGTGTAAATATTGCGAGAGATGTATTGAATTGAAATTGATATATTGGTCACCACATTACTGCGCAGCTGAAAGTCACTATAGTTGAGTCAGGGAACTGCGTCCCGATGTAATGAAAGGTTTGGAAACAATCGTTCCCAACTAATACGTCGGATGCTGCTTTATTGAATTCTAACAACGCAAGTGGTCTATTATATATCACTTCCGCCCCCACAGAAATACAGACGGATCTGCGAAATGGGACAGGTGGGATTCCGTGAACGGCATTAAAAGAAAACAGTTATACTTCAATGGTCACCGATGCGTCAGTCTACTGTAATTTGTACATTAATAACACCTATCGCGGCGATAGCACGGTGCTGTAAACGGACGATAGTATCGATAACACGGAGCTGGAGGCGGGCGATAGAGTCGCTCGCCTACAGCTCCGTAGTGTCATTTCAAGATTCAACTGAAACCTTGGCTCTGATTGACGTTGATATACAGTGCGTTTCAAAAACATATTACCCCTCAAAAGTGCGCCAAAACTGTACTGTAGACTAGATTTTGCACATAGTCTATGTAGAATCGTTTCAAAAAGATATGTACACCGTCTTCTTTATAGTAAAAATGGCTCGACGCCCGCCACTTTTCAAGCATAAACAGCTTCAAATCGTTAAGTTAAACGCCGAGAAACATTCCTACAGTGCTATCGCTAAAACAATAAAGCCTTCTAGGGTCACAATTGCTACTTTTCTATAAAACCCGACTTTATAGTGCTTAAAATCATTTTCTGGACGTCCAGAGAAGCTCAGCCCGGTATATAAGAGAGGTATTAAAAAGGAAGCTGTGCCAAAGAAAAGTAT
>JAHNZQ020000004.1:1752408-1786903 GCA_019155205.2 Gracilaria vermiculophylla
ATCTATAACAGTTTCAACTGTGGAAAACTACATCAATTCGATGCCGAAACGCTGAATTAGCGTTATACAGCAAAAAGGATGCAAAATAAACTATTGATCGTCGCGCAGTAAAGATTTGTTATTGATGGTCATATGTTTTTGAAACGTTTTTTTGACTTTAATTTTTTCTGAAACCGATTTTTGTAGGCGTACAGTATACATTTGTTCGTTTTTTTGAGATTTCACAGCATGTCGTATGTTTTTGAAACAGTCTGTACGGACTAACGTAGCTAATTTAAGGATCCGAAATGTGACTCCCACAGATGCTTGTTGCGGTGTATTTGAAGGAGATAAGATAGCATGTGAAACGAGCTTGGTTTCTAAAGCCAATTATATCGCCTGGAAAAGTGCTGTTGGTCAAGAACCTCTTGGATATGCTTCAGTCACTCATGACGCAGGAGTCTTGTAAGAATATATTTCTTCGAACAGTGTAGATATTGGGGCATGCGACGGCAAAGTATTGGCCAGAAGCGGCAGGAGCTGTTCATAAGACCTTTCTAGCAAATAAAAAGCAGTAACGCAACGCTTCGCTGTCACCAAATGATTTACCTTTATGTCATATTGTACTCTAGTTCAAAAATATTGAGCAAAAAAGTAGCGAAGATCTAAAATTTCGTGACAAAATCTAAATCTTAAAAAAATATTACAAAACAAAGAGGTACCTTAACAATATATATAAATAAATGCATAAATTAATTAGAACAACGGGTAATGACGCCTATATTTAATAGATGTGCAAAGATTTGAAGTTCTTCATTCTTGTTCCCAAAAAAAGTTTCTTATCTTTTTAAAAATGGGTTCCAGTGCTCTAGAACACGCCGCAAAAGGTTTTAGATGTTTTTGTACAAACACAATTGTTTAAAAGAAAGTGCGCTCCATGTAACAATCTAGAATAGTCTAGGTTATTCTAGGCTGTTCTGGACGCATGCCAGCAAGGCATATTTAGCGTGGCATTTATGTTTTTAGTTTTTATTTCGCGTGTAGAATTTTATGTTGCATTGCTGTAACGCATCTAGAGATTTCTAATTAGTGTTCTAGAAGAGTTTACAGCAATTGAGAAGCATCTAGCTAGTACATTTGATATCTGTGATTCTGCCACCTTTTAGGGGGGTACAATTCTCTCTCTATATAAGAGGTGGTAGATGCCAAGTAGCGGCACCAATACCCAACCAACGAATATTAATCAAGGAAAGTCATCACTTAAGTTTATTCCACCTGTCTTCCTTTGCCCCAACTGGTCTTTCGTTTCACTGGTAGCATCGCTCAGTTGGCCGAAAGTAGTCAGGTTGTACCACGACTGTGGACTGGAGTGCCAGTCGTTGGTAAGTCACCACCTGTGGGCTGGAGTGTCAGGTGTGTGAAAGTATTCTAGTTCTGCAGGGGGAACTAGATAGGCAGGAAGGTATCTCCAATATCTTTGCCTACTTTGATTGTGGTTGTTCTGCGCCGAGTCGCCTAACGTATCCTCAAACAACCCTCTCGACTATTGGCTGTTCGCCAGGTCGACCGACTGAGACAAGGGTTCGAGTAACGCGCTGTAGGTTTGATCAGGTAGGAGCACCATAGTCAGGTAGTGCAGTCATTGCGAAGTATTTTTCGGTGGGCTCGAGATCATTTCCTATAAGGAAAGGACACCGAAAGGTCTTTGACAAAAGACTGGTGGGGATATCCCGAACAGATATTGATCGCCGTAACTCTCGAGTGTGGGTTACGAAGAGTTGCTCTTAGCACTCTCATGCGAGAAGAGGACCCGTCGCCTTGGGATGGCTCCCTACAAGTATCAAATAAATATTAATTCATGAGAGAAGTTTGCAAAAGAAGAAAAAGAGTTGGTTTAAGATGTCGTTTTTAAAGCCGAATAAGCCGGAGCAGTTCAAGAGCACTCGGGAAAGACTCATCGTGGAAACGTGGTTGTACCAGCTCGAACAATACTTAGCACTTGTTCAAATGCAAAACACAGAGTTGGTGTTAAATGATGGAACGAAGATTATGTATGCTACAACCTTGTTTGTGGGCACAGCTGCAAGTTGCTGGTTCATGAAGGTTTCCGCTAATGCAGTCCCAGATTCCTTTAAATAGTTCAAGGATCTGGTAATAGCTGAGTTCATTCCCGCTGATAGTATTCGACGTGCAAGAGACAAGTTAGGGTCTTTACATCAGAAGTATTTTGTTGCAGCTTATCTTTCAGAGTTTAGAAATGTGGCTCTGAGCATCCCAGGAATTGCAATGGATGAAATGTTAGATAAGTTTGTCACTGGAATGAATCCGCAAGTTAGACTAGAAGTCGTTAAAGGTAATTTTACGAACGTCGAAGTAGCCGCCTAAATTGCTTTAAATGTTGACAGCGCTTTACGTGGATCTGGCATGTTCTAATGATTTGCTGAACAGTCGAGTTATGTTCCAAATCAGGCTCCCGTTCCAATGGAGATAGGTAACGTAAAAAGAAGGTACAACAATAGTCAAAGACGAAGCAGGAATAATGGATTTGATCTGAAGAAATAGAAGTGGTACAAAGAGAACCGCTGCTTCACATGTCATAAAGTAGGCTGTAGGACGTCGAAACATGATGACCGTAAGAATATAATTGCATCGAATAATGCTCAAGTTATTGACAGTGACTCGGAAAACTAAGAGGTCCGCCGAAAGAAAAAAACGCTCCGGTTGGACCAAGTATGAGTGACTTTAACCGTCTTGTTGCAGAGGTTAGGCAGCTAAGACAAGGTATACAGAGTCTAGTGTTGGAAGAAGAGATTTACACTGGTGATAGCTCTGAAATGGAGAAGAGTCAAAGAAATCATGCGATAAGAGTCTCGAAGACTAGTTTGGAGTCCAATACTATCGTTAAGTGTCGTGGAAACAATATCCTAGTTAATTAGGATTCAATTCCAATTGAAAAAATGATCATACTCAATGGGACATTGAATGATGTAAAAGTGTCTATCCTCAAAGATGACGGATGTAATACAAACGTGGTATCAAGGGACTTCGCAGCTGGAAACAAGGAAAAGTTACGAATTAAACGAGTCAATGTTACTGTCAATCATTCGAGCAAGAAATCAATGGAAGAAGCGTCGGAAGTCGTCCTAGAAGCAACAATGAAGATTGGTTCCCATCTGTACAAATCCAATTGGGTTGTCGCAGATTGTAGATATGATGTGGTTCTTGGAATTCCATGGCATGTTGCCAACAATCCTGATATAGACTATCAAGAACGGGTTGTTAAGATTGGCAAAGACGTGGTTCCAATGACTGAGGATAATTCGAGCGAGTAAGTAAGAGTCACAAGCATTGGAGTTAAGAAGTTCCGGAACGTGATTAGGAGAAAAAATCGTGGGAGTGATTTTAATTTATATCAACTCGTTGATGTGAATGAGTTGAAATTGACTAAACCCTTAGCATTCGAAGGTCAAAAGCATGTTAATTTGGAAAGTCTGTTGTCTCGATTTAAAGATGTCTTCAAAGGGGAACTACCTGCTGGACTTCCACCAAAAAGAAGTGTGGATCATGATATTGAGGTTGAGAAAGGTTCTAAGCCTCCTAATCGTCCATTGTTTCAGTTTTCCCCGGCGGAGTTGAATGCTGTAAAGAAATATGTGGAAGATTTGCTGAGAAATAAGAAGATTAGGCCGAGTAAGTCACCGTATGGATCGCCGTTATTCTTCGTCCAAGAGAAAGACATATTGAGAGGATTGGTCGATTATCGAGCTCTTAATCGAATCACAAAAAGGAACGATGCGCCATTGCCTAGGTCAGATGGGATGTTTGATAGGCTTGGTGACGCAAGAGTCTTCTCAAAGGTGGACTTGAAAACTGGTTTCCATCAGATACGGGTGAAGCCTGAGGATGTTAAAAACACCGCGTTCAATACGCAGTACGGACAGTTTGAGTATCTTGTTATGCCGATTGGTTTATGTAATGCCCCGGCTACTTTCCAGTCGTTGATGAACCGTATCTTCTATAATTGTATTGATGCATTTTTGGTTGTGTACATTGATGATCTTCTAATATTCAGCAAGGATTAAGAAAGCCATTTCAAGCATCTGGAATTCGTACTAACTCGCCTGAAAGAACATGAGCTTTATGTTTCTCCGAAGAAATGTGATTTTCTGAAAACAGAGATAGACTTTTTGGGTTTCACAGTCGACAAAGATGGTCTTCGCATTTACCCAGAAAAATTCGAGGTTTTGAGAACATAACCGAAGCCGAAAACTGTTACAGACATTAGAAGATTTATTGGCTTACTTCAATTCTTTCGCAGGTTCATTCCCAAGTTGTCGGAAATTGCAGCCCCATTACCGGATCTGAAAAAGGAAGATATCGGTGTTGGCAAATAGAATGAGAAGTGTGATGAAGCATTCCAAAAGTTGAAAGAAGCCATCACCCAAGCCCCTATTCATGTTGCCCCAGACTGGAACAAGAGTTTTCGAGGTCATGTTGATGCCTCGCAATATGCGGTTGGAGGAACTTTAACACAATTAGATTACAATGGAAAGGATCGTGTTATTGCCTTCTATTCTAAAAAGTTGTCTCCTACTGAGAGAGCTTATTCCGCAAATGATAGGGAGCTTCTTGGTTTTATATCTTTTCTTCAGAGGTTCAGATGTTATTTGGAAGGTTCATCGTTTGAGATTCTAACTGCCAATTAAGTCCTGAAGCATTTATTCACCAAGCCTAAGTTAAGTCGAAAAGAGGCACGGTACATTGAAACGCCTGGTAATTTTGGCATATTTCCGATTACATTGAAGCAAGGAAAGATTCTTGTAGTTGGTGATGCTTTGTCAAAAGCTCCTCATATGACCAACCCTAAGGATATGGATAACCCTTCAGTTAACGATGTGAAAGTTTTATCTTTTGATCTTGATGATATTCTTATCAGTTATGATGATGATCAGTTCTTTGGACCTATAGTTAGAGCATTAGATGGAAACTGGCCTTCTGATGAGATTAAGAAGTTACAGCTTGAAAAGATAATTCATATGTATAAGCGAGAAGGAAAACGACTGATGTATGGTAAGAAACTGTGTGTTCCAAGGAAGAGTATTTCGGATATTCTGCAGCTAGCGCATGATTCGAAAATAAGTGGACATTTTGCTTTTGCGAAGACTTTATCGAGGCTTTCGAACTATCATTGGAGACATACGACACGTGATGTTCGAAATTATGTGCAAGAAGGCCTTCGATGTCAGCAAGCAAAAGATTCGAATCAGAATAAAATGGCAGTTCCCACGTCATTAGATATGCCTGAAAGAAGATGTGGATCTCTAGCTACTGACTTTATTGTACACGTTCCAAGGACTAAGAATGGAAAAGATGCAGTCACAACTTGGGTTGATCGTCTTACAAGAAGAGTTCATTTCATTCCTTGTATTGTGAATGACACGGTAGTAGATGTGGCTACTTCATTCTTCAACAACATATTCAAACTCCGTGGCTTACCAAATAACATTGTTTCAGACAGAGATCCTAAGATCACTTCAAAGTTCTGGGAAATTGTGATGAAGCTCTGTGAAGTAAAGTTGAAGATGTCCACAAGTCGTCATCCGCTGACAGATGGTGCATCAGAGATTATGAACCAAATGGTTGAAAACTATTTACGGTGCTGTTGCTCGTACCATCAGAATGATTGGGATGAATTGCTACCTGCTGCAGAGTTTGCATATAACTCTTCTGTACTGAAGACTTGGGAATGTCGCCATTCAAAATGGACTTGGGATATAATCCGAAGACGCTTCCTGATATGATTTCAGGAGCAGAGACCCCGATTGAAAGCGTTGAAGAGTTGAAGACGAGATTGAAAAATTCTTCGGAAAATGCTTAGTTCTCGTAAAAAGTGTCTAAAGCTAGACAAAGTGCAATATCCTCACAACGTTATCAAGCTCCAAGTTATCAAGTTGGATCGAAAGTGTGGTTGAACAAATCTTTGTTTATGGATTTATATTCGAGGTCTCAGGGAACACAGAAGCTGACCGCAAGAAGGTATGGGCCATTTATGGTGAAGGAGTTAATTGAAAAGAATGCTTTAAGGTTGGATCTACCAAGTCACCTTGAGATCCATCCAGTTGTTCATGTGATCCATACAACTCCATACAGGGAACAGCCTGCCGAAATTGGGATGCCCATTCCTGAAAGACCTGATCCGGTACTGATGCCTGAAGGAGAAGAACAAGTCGTTGGAAGGGTTTTGAAGCATAGAAAGCGAGGAAGAGGATATCAATTCCTGACATTAATGAAGGGGGCGCCAACTCATGAAGCTGAGTGGCAGCCAACAAGAGATTTCGTGGATCGTTATGGTACTGTAACTGGTGTTTGGCACAAGTACATAAATGAAAATGGGTTACTACCTGAGTATCATTGACGCGGTCGTCAATAGAGAGAAGATGGAAATAGTGTAAAACTCTAGAATAGTCCAGGTTATTCTAGGCTGTTCTGGACGCATGCCATCAAGGCATATCTAGCGTGGCATTTATGTTTTTAGTTTTTATTTCGCGTGTAGAATTCTATGTTGCATTGCTGTAACGCATCTAGAGGTTTCTAATTAGTGTTCTAGAAGAGTTTAGAGCAATTGAGAAGCATCTGGATAGTATACTTGATATCTGTAATGATGCCACCTTTTAGAGGGGGTATAATTCTCTATATAAGAGGTCGTAGATGCCAAATAGCAGCACCAACACCCAATAAACGATTATTCATCAATGAAAGGAATCATTTGAGTGTATTTTACCCGTCTTCCTTTGCCTCAACTGGTCTTTCGTTTCAGTAAAAGTTTTGTAAGTTCAAGACTGGAAAAAAACCGAAACAAATATACAGCACTGTTTCACAAAACATACAACAACAGGTGTTTTTACTAAACAAATAAAGATAGTTTTATATCTTATTTTTACTACGAACATCAATACTTTAATTCAATTTATTGCTTCCTATGATATACCGCAGTTCTTGTAGAGCAATTAAAGTTGTGGGGGGGTTTCAGAATAGATAATGGATGATAATGTTGAAACCATTCTGTATAAATTAGCAATATGCATGATGCTTATATTTTATTTGCTTTGTAAATTAAAAAAAGGTTTGGACTACAGTTGTGACATATTCGATACTGTTACTGTCATGTAACAGGCGATTATGAGACATGCCGTAGGTGTCATGAACTTAGATGTTTTTCATGGAACCCTTCGTATCTGCAACTCTGTTTATGTCTAAATGCAACACAGTCAATGCAATATCTAAGAGATCTTGGAATGCCAAGGAGACCTGCAACTCTGTGGCAACTGCATCTCCGAAGAGTAAAGTCTTATGCAACTGCATTTCCAATGCAGATGATAAACTATGGTGATGCTGAAAGGGTGCGAGTGAACCCTATAAGTATAGGGAACCGAGTGACGGGTAACGTCATCGCGTCAAACAAAGAGAAAAACGACATAGTGCGAGTTGTAGAGAACCAGAACTTCACAAGCCATTTGTGCTCTATCACCTTGCACATCCTTAGCATAAGCCTTCATCACTATACCCCCCCTACATCAGCCAATCATAGCGTCCCTGTGATGGAGGGGATTTCACAGTTATGGGCCCAAGTGGGCACCCTATTCCGGATCAAGCTAAAGTAGAGGCAGGACATTCTCTCTCCACCACCGCTAACTTCAAATACGGACATGTTCAAATGGAGGAAATAGGTTTGACTTTGGACGACTACCATTAAGATGTACGCCACGGGAGGGCATAAACGAGCGATGGGTCTCTTGAGTGCTCCTGAGATTACGCTTTTCAACCCTCTTGATGACATCTACTCAGCACAAATTGAGCAAGTGATAGCCGCCCGTAGTATCAACATGGAAGCGTCAAACGATGACATCATGAATCCGGCTAAACAAATGAAGACAGTGAAAGACATCATCGATCTTAAAACACAAGATTCACCCAACGACAGCATCCGTAGACTTGTCAAAATGCTACGTGAGATCTTCGCATGCGTGCGCAAAGAAGGGGAACACGTTCGATTTTTGCTCGACGTTTTAGATCAATCGCGATCGCATATATCAACGAACGTAGCTCTGCTCATTCACAGCAAGACACGCAGAATTTTGCGATGCTACTTCTCTAGAATTGGAAGTTGCCCGCCGATGTGTATAACTCTTTAAAAACAAGACTGGTTGCATCTGTCACTCAACACACAAGCACACTGGCAAACAAGATCTATTTCATCAACAAGGAACGTCTCGATCTCATTCAACGTGAGGCAAATAAGATCAGGACCAGGGATTCACAGCCATCGATAAAGGAACACCGAGCCATCGCAGAGTCGATCATCTCCATCACTGAGGCTATAGAGAAAACGAATGAGCCGCATGAAAGACAAGACAAGAACATTTTCAAAGTCTGTTTTGCCGATGTATTCTTTTCCTCTCGGATCTTAACGTTCCTTTTCCGATACAAAGTAGAAGATAGCAAGACGTGCCGTAGGATCTCCAGAAATCGAGCACGATGCTCGGGAAGAGAGATAAACAGGATAATAGCAGCAACAAAACCGCCAAGAAACATAAGAATTCGACGATTTCTGCAGACCAAGGACCTAAAGCGACTACAAGATGGCACAACAACAAGCATCCAAACCATTGATACAAGGACCTTGAGTGCATTTATAATTATATCAAACAGCTCATGAAAGGAAAGGAAATTGAAGCCAAACTAGTAGAGAAACTTTCCCCTGAGGTCAGAAACGCTTTCAAAGACGAGGCGGGCAATATTACGACAAAGGCTTCCGTGAGCAGCATAGTAGCAGTAATTGGCAGCACTCACAACAAGCCAGACATGAATAGAGACCAGAGTAAGGACAGAATCTCGTTTTTTCGGTGAAGGGAATGGACACGCTCCTACCTGATCTCAATCCGCTTCCAGATGAAGGAGCCCTAACCTGAACGGGTGGCATCGAAAAAGCCGTTACACTTTGTGACGTCCTTGATATTTCCTTCGAACTCGAACCGCCTCACGACGTATATCTGCATGGTTTGGACGCTAAATATCTAGGAGCAAGGCAGATAATATGCTCCTGGGTACGGACCGTCCACGACACCCAGGGGAAGCCTACGTCGCTGACATTCGATCTTGTTCCAGGGTCATCGCCTTTGACTGTCGGTAATGATGTGCGACAATACTGCAATGCTTACAACCTCGAAGCATAACCGTATCTTCCCGTCCGTTGACCAACTGATGACGCTGACAAGTACTTGTTCACATATTTTGTACCAGTAAATACCAGCTCTCGCATCGAAATCGCACCTCACCCGTACTCCATCAGAACCACCCTGCTCTGCAACATATACAACACACCCTCATGTACACCTTTGGCCCTCTGCAAAAACGTGCACCGCTACACGCATGCCACAGCCGGCGAAATGAAGGAACTTTGCAAGGACGCAGGTATGCTCAGCCCGGAAATTGAAGATGCCATTGAAAGGGTATATGCCGCATGTGAAGTTTATAAGAAGAATGGCCTACCAGTCCCAACACGTAAAGTATCACTTACACACGTCAACCATGCATTAAATGTCGAAATTCGAATCGATTTTCTTTTTCCAACCATTTGCGGCAAAAAGCGCAGAGTCATAAATATGACGGAAACTGGTACCTCAAACACCGGTTTGTGCCTCAAAAATGATCGCAGCGCCGAAAACATGATCAGAACACTGGAGGTGTACTAGATGTGCCATCATGGCGCACCAGAAGCCGTCTCGGCAGATGACGAATACAATTGAACGACCCTTCAAAACTTACTCGCGGCATCCGACTTGCAATTCAAGCCAAGGTCCAGCCGGCGTCACAGCAGGACGGGAATTGTCGAAAGAAATAATGGTACAGTGAAACGCATCCTTTCAAAAGTGGACAATTAACAAAAAACAGCCGACACCAAGACCATCATCGCCCGCTTTGCATTCATCTCTAACCTATTTTCAGGCAACAGAGAACTGAGTTCTTTTGAACTGGTACGTGCGTACCGCTCTTCCGCAGTTGGCCTCCCACGAACCACAGTGACCGATTAAATACTAAAGGGGTCCAAAAAACTAACAGTCGCACGCAAGTTACAACACCTTCTGAAATCGAGAATTCACAATATGAAACAAAGAGAACATTCTCCACCGGGGCAAACCGTCTGCGTGTTCTTTAAAACGAGCAAACAGAACGAAACCGTCCGATGGCTCAAAGCTCACATTGTCTCCGCACGCCCGGAATTCTTAGAAGTCAAGCGAGCTATAAAAGAATGACCCATGCGAGTAGCATACGAGGACATTTGCTTCGCACCGCAAGGAGAAGTCACAGCCAAACTAATGTCTTGCTCCCTCGAAGAGAAAGTCGGAAAAGCTATGCCTAGGGCGCAGAAACTGTAGTACAGTGGCTCCTACGAAAATATGGTGGTTTGGCCTTAAGACATAATATTCCTAAGGAGGGTTCGTAATTTATTAGCTGGCCCACGTGGTGCATAATATTGCCCGCGTGCGCTACAGTATCCTTAAGGTACGGTAGAATTTATTATTTATTTTAGATATTTTATGCAGGTAATTAGCACAGTAGTGCGACCTGCCGAGGCGGGCTCCCGGCTAGATATTTAAGCTGCCGGTTGAGCTCCACCTCTGGGGAAGTAAAGACAAGCACCCTTGAGTCTTCTTCTGCATTTTCCGGTTGGAGTCTTTTGTCTATTTACGCAGGTTTCTAAGCCGCCGATCCCCAGGTCGCATCATAGCAGCGCCTGTAGGAGCATTGCCCGCCCAGTGAACCTCCCCTTCCGCTTGGTGTTTGCGGATCCCTTTCAGAATTCCCCCGCCTCGCGACAGCGGATACCGGAGACCACCTTTAGGAATACGCGCCTTTGGAGTCACCAAAAACTCCTAACGGACGTTGTGCTTTACTACCTCGACAGGAGGGCTGACAGTACCACAGAAACCACCGGATATCACTACCACAACACTTGTTCCGGACACAGCTGCTCCCATGGCACATGAAGCAACGATATCATCTTCCAAAAGCCTTTTCGCATCCGCTACTCTTGTCGATGGTGGGGCGAAAGATATTGGCGACTATGTGACAAGCCGCAGCGAAAAAACAGCCCCCTCACTGGATAAACAACTTCTGGAACGCGACTTGGACAGTGATATCGAAAAGATCCACAGTTTTAGTGGCTCTAAACAGGTTACCTGGTCACAACGCGCCTTCGCGCCCCCACAAATCATACACGAAGCCCTGAATCGTGAACATGATACGAACTGAGAAGATGCATATACAACAGTCTCTGACATTGACGTTCCACTTTAAGCTAATGCCATCACCTCCCACGTCGTGTACAAGATCAAGACAGACAAAAATGGAAAGCGAGACATGAAAGCACGAATCGTCCCTCACGGTAACCATGATGCCCAGTAGGACGACATTCGAAAGGATTCATCCAATGCTTTTCTCTTTATTGTTCCCTTCTTCTTGTCGTTAGCTACATCCATGGGTTTCCGCATTGGGACTGCCGACATTAACGCTGCCTTTCTCCAAGGTGGACCAATTACCAGAGATACTTACCTTAGGCCACCTCGCGAATGGAACACAGAAAGAGGCATTTTGTGGAAATTACTAAAGCTTCCTTACGGTCTTGCTGACGCCGGGAGACAATGGCAAAAGACTGTTGAAAAATAGATGATTGAAGTCGCGCACCTATAATGTGTAATCAGGCTACCGCAACTTTTCATGAAAAGGAAGAAGTCAGGCTGTATTGATTTGTTAATTGCAAAGGTCACTCATGATTTACTCCTAGCTGGACAAGTTCGCGAAATGCAGAAGTTCACTACTATACTTTAAGACCGTTTCGTCCCAGGAAAGGTCATCTTAGAGGACATGATCCATTTCGATGGATGAGAGGTCGAGCAAGCAGCGAATGGTGATATCACCATGTCAATGATAAGGTATCTGGATCGGCGGAAGCCCATCGAGATATCAAGATCGACGAAGAACGAGCAAGACCAGGCGGCTATTTCCACTGAAGTCACTCAGTACCGACCTCTTTCATGCACGCTTGTGTACCTTGGAAGTAGCGTACTGCCACCGGCGGCATACGCCACCTCAACACTATAACAGCTGATGCCAAGAGTAAAAGTCGAAAAACTCATCATCGCAAACAATATGCTCGAGTAGCTGCTAACCTTGGACCCGAAAATCACATTCCCAGCTCCACCATCAACGAAATAGATCACAGAAGTCAATATCACGTCTTTCACAGACGTTTCGTTCAATCATGGAACAGCCAACGGCTATGGATAAACACGGCTCATCACTGGACTCCGAAGTGTGACAAAAAACGGCACAGATCTCTTCCATACGATAGACTGGGGTAGTAATAAACAGCGTAGAGTGAGCTACTCACCATATGGGGCCGAAGTTTTGGCTTTTGCAGACGCGGCTGACCGTGCTTTTTATCTAAAGCAAGAACTGAACGAGATGTTCGGGCACACCAATGTTCGCAGTGAAATGCGCACTGACTCTCGATGCCTGTACGACACCATCACTACCCTACACGAAGCAAGGGACTACCGACTGCGAGCAACTGTTCAAAGTTTACGAAACAGCATCGACTCACAGGAGCTAAACGTGATGAAATGGATACCAAGAGATGTCAATCCTGCTGACAAACTCACCAAGCAAAACCCGAACACATCGCAACTTCTTATCCAGCTGCTAGCGTCCGGGGTCATCTGGGTTTCTATGGGTTCTAGTTATGACCTCAACAGCCAGCAGTGGAAGTGATATGCGAGTTCGCGCTCATAGGTTCGCGGAACCGTGGGGGATATGACATATTCGATAGTGTTACTGTCATGTAACAGGCGATTATGAGACATGCCGTAGATGTCATGAACTTAGACGGTTGTCATGGTACCGTTCGTAACTGCAACTCTGTTTATATCTAATTGCAACAGAGTTAATGCAATACCTAAGAGGTCTTGGAATGCCAAAGAGACCTGCAACTCTGTGGCAACTGCATCTCTGAATGGTAAAGTCTTTTGCAACTTCATTTCCAATGCAGGTAATGAACTATGGTGATGATAAAAGGGTGTGAGCGAACCCGATTAGTAGAGGGAATTGATTGATGGATAACGTCAGGGGGTCAAACAAAATGTAAAACAAGATAGTGCGAGTTGTAGAGAACCAGAACTCCACGAGCCACTTGTTCTCCATCACCTTGTACGTCCGTAGAATAAGCATCCATCAATATACCCCCCCTACATAAGCCAATCATATCGCTCCTGTGATGAGGGATTTCACAACAGTACTTTACAGAACCTCAGTATTCCTTGAATATGACTGTAAAGGAAACGTTACTGTGTGCTGTACACAGGTGCAAATACGGACTACCTGTAAGTCCGACATTCGTTGGAATCACATCAGTCAAATTCACGGAGCAAATACCTTGATGCATGAATGCAAACCATAGCATTTTTGTCCATGACCGCCAATACAGCTCCCGTCCCCACTCCAGCTACCAGATCTATAGTCGCCGCACCCACAGTCGTCGACTGTACCACCGTCATCGTCGCCTCCCCTTATCAGCGTACGTCGCCGCGCCGCGCCCACCCGCCCAGCGCCAGCAGCAAAACGGCTTCCGCCACCACTGCAGCCACCGTTCCCGCATCCTTGCCACCTATCGTCCACCCGCCCATCATTCACGGCGCCCCCACTTTAGCCCCCGTTTCCGCCTGAGCTCATAGCACTAGTAGATTCAAATCGCTACTCGACATAGTTTTTCGTCTCATGATTCGCTGTCTCTAAAAGCCGGTCGATACGACGCAGTACTTAAAGCAGACCTAGCTTTCAAAGTATTATAATCTGCAAAAGGGTCCACAAATAACAAGCATATGGGTGCTGGAAGGTCATCTTCGTGGCAAAGCCCGCCAAAATCAAGCTACACCAGTGGAATGTACCGCATTTCATGAGCGATACGTTTTGCTTCTCCACCCCCGTCGGCTGGTCACAACCAACACAATTTCGTTAGCAACTCTTCATGCACCAATGACAGGACAGTCTGCCGTCTTGTTGCACTCCTCGCCGAGCCTCTCTGATCTCTTGTACGTTTCGTGCGGTCAACGACCTCGTGTACAACTCTTGATCTATTCGGCGACGAGCACCAAAGTCCAGTTCAACCTGGCATACATACCGCCAAATGGTAGATTTAAAGCCCTCCATTGCTCCGTCTGGAGTGTCGACAACGCTCTTTCTCGTTCCAGAAATGAGATAGATTGCCCCCCTTCGCGATAGAATGCAACTTGTGATGCACAAAACGAAAGCGCACTCACGCCACTGACCCCAGCTTTTGGGCCAGAGGTACTTTCGTTTACGACGAGAAAAGCAACTGGATCTGCAGAAGTGGTGCACGAATCGATCGCCACCCGAGGAAATTTCTTAGAGGCCTCGGCTGTGCTGCACATGCCAAAGACGGATCGCACAGCCGACTTAGTCGGAACAAATACGAGCACGACGCCAACGCTTTACTCCTCCGACGCGGGCAACGCCAACGCAGACCCCAGCACCTAAAAGTCACACTGGACTTCACCACGATCGTGAGCGCAATGAACGGCTGTTTCAAGACATTTGCGAAGTTGACGGCACCAAGTTCCGGCTGTTGTCGAAAATGCACAAGTTGGAAACGGAGTCGCAGCTACCAAAAAGAAACTTTTTCCGGTAAATATCCGTGCACTGCCAAATGGCTAGCCTTGTGCGAAAGCATACTCAGTAATGACTACGCCTACTCAGTAATGACCACGCAAAAGAGCTCCAAAAATGCCACACAACCATTCCACTACCCAGGCAACACACTGCCGACATTAGTAGTAAGAATAGTGCGGGTTACGCTGGGATGCAGTGGTCGAGCTGGTCGAATGTGCAAAGTGCAAGATGCAGAACAGTGTACATGATCGGTGCGAGCTCGATCGTTGCACTTTACAAAACAGGATGTGCGTATGCGTATAAGTACTGAATTGCGACATAGCGAAGATGTCGCAAAATAAACATAAAAGGTTGCCACTACATGTGTGAACGTGACAATTCAAGTACAAATTAGCACCGAGCGGGTGCGATTATATACGACCGACTTAAACGAGTAAGTGGTCGTATTCATAAGTAGCGGATCGCTCGTCCACTGCCGTCCGGACATATGAGAAGCCACATGCTCGCACAACTCCGCAACGAGCACGAATACCAACCACTACCTCGGCATGAGAGCACAGATACTCAAGCCTGAATCGTCACCGCTCGAACAAGAACCCCGTTGACTTTGCTGTGAGATGGGAATACCGGGGGGCGCAAGCCGATGTTCCGAAAGGGAAAGAGCCAAATGTGGGAAGCCAAAGTCCAGCGAGGGAGGTTACAACTGTCACATGACCAAGCCAGGAAACTACATAAAAGAATTTGTAGTCCACCGAATCGTCCGGCCTTTGTACGAGGAGAACGGGAAACTGCTGCACTGCATATGCTATTACGGTTATACAGCCTCCGAGCATACGCCTAAGCCAGTTGAACACCTCTCACGTTCCAAAATGGCCCCCTATCACAGCAACGCGGGATACGCAACTCCGACCACGCTGTATTGTGCGCAGCCGGGGTTCGGGATAGTTAGGGTATGATCTGAAATCGAGCAGGTCGATAACACAAACAAGGTGCATAACAGTGTACACACAATTACGAGATAGCATCGTTCCGTATTGCTTTTACTCGATGCGAACATACACAAAGGTTCAGTATAAGTAGCAAAACATAAACAATCAAGTGGGTGCATTTTCATTAACATAAACAGATGTATCGAATGCACAACCATAAATATATGGTTTCATCATAGATTATATGTGAATACAAATATGACTGGTCGTCATATTCAAAATATGACCAGTCGTCATATTCATACTCCCCTCTTTTCTGCCAAGGTTCTTCTCTGAGCTTCTGGTTTCTGAGACAGCACCAAAGTCCATGCAGAGCCTACCTGAGTAGAGATTCAACCGAAGAGCCTCCGTGAGAGCACTGTCTTTCTTAGTTAGAGGATCTGCAAGATTTGTGTTTCCAGGTATCCAAGATATTTTCTCGACAGCACCGGTCTGGAATTCGTATTTGATACATCCAACATCACCTCTGATTGATTTGTTAATCGAGGTTTTCTGAGTAAAAAAGGATGTAAACAGATCTTTTGGATCTACACAAAGTCTCACGCGAATGTCCATATCCAGTAGCTCAGAGTAAGCACTAGCGATAACCTTTCCTTCATCAATACCTTCGCCAGCAACTAAGATTTCTGCTACAGAAACACTATTCACCGGCCTTTTGGCCTTGTGCGATATCCAAGAAATAGGGTGATAAATTGCATTCCTTTCTGTATCACCAAGCAGCAATCCAGTTAAAACTCCTAATTGGCCGACGTCATCCGTTCGTGATGCATCGGCAAAAAAAAGGATGGATAATTCTTGTTCATGGCTGTCGGTTGGTCGTGGATAAGAAATAGCTGTGCCAGGCTTCTTCAACTTTCTTAGGATGTTCATCTGTTCAACCAAGTGAGATACATTGATATCTGGCGCTTTCTGCTGTAGATAGCTAGAATAAAAAGAGCACAGTTGAGATGCTGCAGTTCCAGTCCATCCAAGCGAGCTATTGATAGACGCGAATGTGCCTTTTTCCATCTTATTCAGTGGCTCATTATACTCCTTTCTTCTGTGTCTGGAGAGTGGATATTCCTTGATAGAGTCCAATCTATCATTAGCATCGGTTTCACTTGCGCAATCGTTGTTCTGAGTAGTGTTGATACCGAAATAGCGAAGTTTTACAAGGCCATGGTTCACATTACCAAACTGAAACTTCTTATCAAACTTCTCCAAGAAGCGCTTCGCACGATTTCCTTCACCAGCTGCCTTCAAGTCGTCCGCAATTTTAGCGACGATTAGGACCAACCGTCCATTCTCTTTCTGAAAGAAGAGCTGCGGAACATGAATGGACTGTGTAAGTCTAATATCATTTATAAGTTGGTCCGACTGATTCTGTCATTTGGCATTGGCATTAACTAGGCCGTAGGCAGCGGTCAATAGGACCCATAAATGAGATCCTTTCATCTTGCTCTCTCTTGGAGGCCTGACGTATACATCACGCTGAGCTGTGCCTGTCTGTAGAAAGGCTGCTTTCACATCAGCCTTGTACAATGTCCATCCAAACAGAGATGCAATAGACTCCAAGATTCTGAAACCTGTAGAGGGACAGGTAGTGCAGTCTTTGCTCAGCAAATCTTTCATGTCATCTTCGTTGCCGTGCGGTGCTATGCGAGCTTTAAGCTTCAGAGACCCATCATCATTCTTTTTCACCTTATGCAGTACATGACTGTTTATAATGTTAGATGCTGGTGGAGTCTTATTCTTAGGGACGGGTCTCACAGTCTTCAGAAACGTTTCCTCTTCCGCCTTGTAGGCATTGACAAGTGGAAAGTGACCATACCCTTGTGCTTGGTGAATTAGAAATGTCTTGTTCCCAAAGTGCTTCACCATAGATGACAGAATAGAGGTCTCAATACTGGCTACTTCAAATGTATTTGAAATTTTACTGGCAATAGCAGGAAGTAAATTTGTAAACTTCCAGTGTTCCTTTCTTAGTTCTAGGTTCTCGGTGTCACCATCGTCGTAGTTAATCTCAAAACGACCATCACCACTAAAAGAGTGCACAGTATCTTCGTAGAACTGGTCATCGAGCGGCCAGAAAACAGAGATTCTGTCACCAATTCGGGGTTCTGACTTTGAGGTGTCAGTTGAGAAATCATCATCGAAAGGTTCTTCAGTCATTCCAGGTGAGTCTCCATCGTTGATTGCATCTAGCTCCACTACGTCAGCACTCTTCTCTTCAAGTAGCTCGTCCATCATGTCTATTCCTTCTTGAACAAATTGTGCAAAGTTGTTTCGTGGTATTGCTGGTCTGCTATCTTCTACATCAACAGTCTTCTGTCTTCCGGCTTTTCCAGGAACACAGATTGATCTTGCATCACGGTTGATTGAAAGAATTGGTTTAGCATTTGACCATTTGCCTCGCTTCTCGTGATCTTTCTTCTGAGAAACCTCGACCAAAGCGCCCACAGAGATTGGTAGTTTTTGAGCTGCGTTCCAGCGTACAATGAGTGCCAGCTTACGACGAGCCTGCATCTGATCACGCGCATCACGAACATCTTCGGGTACAATGCTTTCTTGAGGTTTAAATGCAACAGGATTGGTGAATCCTTTTGCGAGTTCAAATGCTGACATTATATCGTTGCCATATAAATCATTCGAGATAGATCCAGCCTTCTGCGCGGCAAGCTTAGGATCAAGGTCGGGGCCAGACGCATCTTTCATTTGCAGATAAACGCTACGAATAATATTGTGCTTTGACTCGGTGGAGTTCTTCGAATGTCGACCAGGTGGTACTGGACGGATCTGAATACCTAGCTTGTCAGCATATGCTTTTAACTCTCCGACCTGAAACGCCTTGTCAGCTTGAATGGAATCCGGGTACCAGAATTTTCCAACCCAAACAGCTTCAAAACAGAGTAAGGCATCAGTGAGCTTAGTAGAAGGGACTATATATGCGGCAGAATACCTGGATACGATGTCCATGAAATGTACTATAATTAATTCGTCCAGATTCAAGTGATCAGCACAAACGATCTCATTGAAATTCTTAGAAAAGGTACTGATAGACACCTTTCTATGAGGCACAGGAGGAGATGTGAATCGGCATGCAGTACATTCTTTGATCGACTTGGCAATGTCAGACGCTATTGTCTCGTTCCACAAGTTGTTTCTTTCTGGAAGGAGCTTGTAATCTGTAAGGGTCGCATTCCCGCAAACATGCATGTGAACCTTGTCAATGACCTTCTTGACCGCGCTCTATGGCATGTCATGTGTCGTCACGGCACTAAGACATGACAGTGTAGAAGCGCTGCTTCCATTCATGATGAAGCACTCAAGCGGTATGTAGCTTAAGAATTCGTGATGAACCATAGAGATGTAGTCAAAGTTTACATCCACGACAAACGCTATAGCGTTTCGATTCAGATGCTCTATGTTGACTTTTCTAGTGACATTGCGTCCAATTACCCACTGCGATGACCCTTCAAGAACGAGATGGGTTATGTTAATAGAATTGCCACTGTCTGAAGTTGCGGTTAGAGTAGTTGATCCTAAGATGCAACGAGCTGGACTGGCATGCTCTCCTATACCATATTGCCAGTGCGTGTGACCTTTAAGGGCTTTCGGTGTGTCGTCCAGTTCATTATCGACACGAATGGCAGCATGTTCAGAGAGGAGGTTGCGTTCAACCTGTCCAATCGCTGCATACGGTGCCCCATCATCAACAAGTGGTCCGCGTTGACCTGATACGGGTAAAGATGCTGAAGATCCGGAAACTGTCGCTATATTAAAAGACAGGGTCTTCTTCTCAATTCTATCGTCTCTGTTAGACACTCTGTCTGAAGTAGACGATGTTTCAGCACCAATGTTTCGTGCTTGTTGGTCTGTGGCGAGTCAAATGGTTTGATATGTTGTTATAAGGAATCGTCAGGGTTATGGTTCCCTTTCTAGTGACCATACTTGCCACACTTGTCACAAGGAAACCTCATTGTTACATTGCTTCTATTGCGACGCACTTTTCCAGGAGTAGTTGTTCCAGCAGACTTGGCGCTAAGAGCATTCACATCCCCTGATGCAGGCGACGACTTATCACACTCCTTAACAACAGAAGACACAGATTGATACGTGATAGCGCCTAGAACTTGGTCTGTTGTGGACTGAGCGTTCAAATTTTCATTAGATGGTGAAGCTGCTGCTAGTACTGATACTCTCTGAGAGTCGTCGATTGCCGAGTTTGACAGTAGCATCAAAGTGGTAATGCATTTTGGAAGCTTAATAGTTATGGATATTGAGTTGAACTTTGCGACTTGTGCAGAGAATCGGGACTAAAAGTTATTGATACTTTCACTATTACCACGAAGATTGTTCCATAGAGCTTTGAAGGCGCGATATGCTTCACTGACGACAGTCAAGGCATCACGTTGATAGACACTGCCAGCTAGCATGCCCACTGCTCCATTGTTTGTTAACTGGTGGTCAGATATACCAGAGCAAAGATCTTTGGCAAGTCCATACAGTTGAGAATTAAGGCAAATAGCTTGCAGAGCAGCTGGAATCACATTGCTGTTAGATTCAGGTAACGCATTATGAAGCATCTGCCATAAACGAGCTCCATCTCGGTATTCTTCTTTATCACCTTGGCCATCTGTCCGAAGAGGTGATTTTGCATCCCAAAAGAACTTCGTAGGTGACGGCAGACTAATTAACGGTGCAGGGCCAATACCTAGAAATAGTTAGGGTAAGATCTGAAATCGAGCAGGTCGATAACACAAACAAGGTGTATAACAGTGTACACACAATTACGAGATAGCGTAGTCCCGTATTTATTTTACTCGATGAGAACATACACAAAGGTTCAGTATAAGTAGCAAAACATAAACAATCAAGTGGGCGCATTTGCATGAACATAAACAGATGTATTGAATGCAAAACCATAAATATATGGTTGCATCATAGATTCCATATGAATACAAATATGACTGGTCATCATATTCAAAATATGACCAGTCGCCATATTCATAGGAGTTTTCCGGAGGATGAACAAGAATTCAACAAGGAACACAAAAACACGGCCACGCGATTACGCTGCACCCACCACTTGGTTTTCGAGATAACCCACTGATAGGTTTTGACTAGCTTGCTGATATGCGAAGCTTCGCAGCAGCAGGCAAGGTTTTCCCATTCAAGGTGATGCACATTTCCAACTTCACCCCAGTATAGATCACAGCTTTCGTAAAAAGTGCCGCCACCATCATGCTCAAGAAACCTCTATTTAAAGAACATATTGAAGACACGGCGCGTATAACTTTACCAAGACGGCAAATTCTACTAGGAAGAAACCCCCGCAAGGGAGCGTGAAGGATGCACGACCTACCGTGGAGTCCAATACAATGAATTCTTTTCACTAAGCCGGTTTCCAAGAATTTCCTGCATTATGGAGAGGTCACCTGCCGTGTCTTTCACGATCAGGCCAACGCCTTGGAGGAAGCTTGTGATAATATCTTCCTTGCCTGTTCCCATACCGAGGATATTTACCCACCAAAAGGAACCGCCAATCTATGCTCGTCGGAAGAGACAGGACACGGAGCACCGGCAGATAACCACGTAGGTGGCCAAGTAGGGTTAAAGGTTGAACCCACGCGTGTGAACGGAGCTGCGCCAACCATCGGTTTAAAGAAGAACATGGACGGCTCTTCCGTTTCCATGAATACTCCCTGGCATAGGTCTCTCTCTTGGAGTTTTTCATTCACGAAATGTTCCCGCTTCTTGTAAACAAGTCGTTCTCCTAGTAGAAACAGTATCACTCGTTGGAAGCAACCTCGCCGGTTTGATTCCTAGTGGGTAAGATTCTCGGAGCAATTCGGCAGTCTTCCGCTTTCTCGCGGCTAGTCTTTCGACCATCTCATGGGTACAAGTAGATGAAATCTCCCGCTTGGTCGGTGTTTCGTCTCAATCATGGGCCAGGTTCGCCACTCCCGCTATCATGGCGCTCATTCCGCTCTAGATGCACCTCATCCTAGTCGAGGTAATTTATTTAATCGGGAATGTTTGTGACGTATGCACAGTTAATTACACCCCCAACGAGAATGCGCATGTCGAAACTTTGAATGTCAGCCCGCACTCACGGTGGGATGTACCACAGTCGTCACTGCTTACAAACCACCGCAAGAAAATGAGCCACAGTGCGAGCTGCCCAAACGGTTATGATGACTGACGGTATTCTCGCTTGCGTCTCTGATATCAAGTATGAAGCGAGGTAGGTGAGTAATGGAAGACGCTCAATGAAGCGACCCCAGGAGGCCCCCATGTGACTTTCTCAGAAGCAATGCGCCACACAACGATCTTGTGCTTGAGCATAAGCAATCCAATCAATCTGTTTATTCCAATATGGGACTAAATAGCCCACTCGATGGCATGCACGCCGTTTTCAAAGGATACCATTTTGGTGAACGTTTGATCTGTGGGGCCGCGAACGGTGGTGAAACGCCCCGCAGAGAATGTGACGACACCAGAAAAAGGGTCTCTTCGATAGCAATAGGAAATAGTCGCCACGCGAAGGTCTTCAACCCACTAAGTTGTCACGGTACCAAATCTCCCTGCATGTGCGGTAGACATCCACGTATAATGAAATTTAAGATGAAATCATTACCTCCAAGGGTGTCCGATTTTGCCGTTTTTATGCGAGGCGGACCAGCGCGGCATGTGCTGATGCAGCGGACTTTCTGCACCAATTTCGAGCATGAGGGGGTTCTCCAGTTCCAGGAGGTCAACCCGATTCCGTGAAGAGCCCTCGGAAGGCCTATGGCCGCGTCAGAATAAAAGTAAATGAGACTAGCATTCCGTACGGTGGTTTGATGGAACCCCGGAGGAATCAGGAGATAAGAGGTACCTTTCCGGCTATTCCAATTCAGGCTGAGAAGCGAGTCGCAAAAACGGCCACTTTCGGCATTCATTGCCTTCAGGGGAGGAAACGTTTGCTCTGTGCTTTGTGTTTCATGAAACCGGCGCAGCCGAGACTGGAAGGAATCCCCTGACAGTGTTGTTCTGGTTTGGCGCATTTCTTCCATACTCAGTCCGAGGAGGGTTTGGTTCGTCGCGCGGGGGAGGAGTTATGGTATGGACCGTCAGAGAGGTATGCGGTGCAGCATATTAAGGCAAAGATGGTTTGAGGCTGGGTATGATACAAGCCGGCTGATTATTGTGAGTCCCCGGGAGTTCCGGTGTCGGACGCCCACTTACGTAGTTCGTCTTCCTGCGGAACCCTCATATTTCAACTGATCTGACTTGGTGTATGAAGTGCACGCCTTCTCATAGGTTGACATGGTGCTCCTCGTTTTTAACCGGAATTCAAGTTTGCGTCCGTCTATAATTAAATGCATGGCTATTACTGCGGAAAATCCGTGATGCACAGACTGTTTTAAAAATATATGACATGCTTTAAAATCTCAGAAAACCACCAAATGCATACTGTACGCCTACAAAAAAAGGTTTCAGAAAAAAAGTAGTCAAAAAACCGTTTCAATAACATATGATCATCAATAACAAATCTTCACTGCGCGACGTTCAATAGTTTATTTTTCATCCTTTTTGCTGTATAACGCTTATGCATTGTTTTGGCATCGAATTGATGTTCTTTTCTTACATTTGAATCTGTTATAGATTTCCAGCAATTTTTAATACAGTTTTTGAGTTCAAAAACTGTCTCAAATTGCTTTCCATGCGCATAAACCATCCTCGCCAGCAGTCCCCAAACGTTTTCAACTTGGTTCTAATCTGGTGAGCGCGACGGCCACTCTAAAACAGATACTTCAGACTCCTGTAGCCAATTTTTGATTAAAGATGAAGTGTATACAGGCGCATTGTCCTGTTGAAAAATGAAATTTTCTTCATGAAAACGTAAACCAAACCGTAGCAAATAGTTGCATAGAAATTCTTGATATTTTTCTGCATTCATGTTTCTTTCAATGAAGGCCATTTCTGTTAGACCTTTCTTAGAAATACTTGCCCAAACAATTACAGAACCTCCACCTGAATGCCCGGTATAAACCTCATGGCGTTCCTTACGAAATTCGTGCCAATCAAATTTGTAGCAATCTGGTCCGTTCAAATTGAATTTTTTTTCATCAGTAAAAATAACATATTCCAATTCTTTTTTCCAGAAGGCTTTTCCAGCTCACCAGAGAACCTTCTTTTGCTTGTGATGGTCTTGAAGAAAGAATTTTATTTTTTATTTTTTATATTCATATTAATCTGTGCTGTTTATCTGCATCCATATATAAGATTTAGAAACGTTGAGATTGAGATTAATTCCAATTGTTTTGCACAATACTTTTCCTTTGCACAACTCTCTTTTAACTTCTCTCTTATCTGCTGATCTGGGCTTTTTTGGGCCTCCCGGAGATCGTTTTAAGCCATATAGAGTCGGGTTTTTGAGAAAAGTAACAATTGTGACCATAGAACGCTTCACAATTTTTGCGGTAACACTGTTAGAATGTTTCTCGGCGTTTAACATAACGATTTGAAGCTGTTATTGCTTGGAAAGTGGCGGGCCTCGAGCCATTCTTATTAGGAAGAAGACGGTGTACATATCTTTATGAAACTATTCTACATAGACTATGTGTAAAATCTAGTCTACAGTACAGTTTTGGGGCACTTTGGAGGTGTAATATGTTTTTGAAGCGCACTGTACGTAGACGGCGCGGCCAGGAACAAAGTACAGATAGAATGCACAGTGCACAATATGTGCAAGGACAAAATGGCAGAGTCGTTTTTGCATCTATTCAATTAGTTATTTTAGTTTGAACTAAAGTGCTCTACTCTTAAGTACAGAACCAAAACGCGCCGTCGTCACAGCCACTACCTTCAGTACCCGTCAACAAAAGTTCTGGCTCTGCATCTTACGCCTGTGGCGGTGTCTACTCCTCAACGAGGTATACCCTGTGGCAAATGGTTGCTCATCCACCATGTCCGACTATGAGCACACTGTGCGCTTTACGGTAAGAAGGCGCAAGGTTTTGGGAGAGATGGAGGCTTCTCAGTTTGATACCCTCCTTCTTTGCTTGGCCGGGTTGTATCAGAGTCATAAATACTACCAATGTGTTTCCCCATGCGGAAACAATGCCTGAGCGCATGCCATTCTTGGATGTCATGGTCGACGATGAATGGTATGCCGGATTACAATCAAACCTATCTACCGGTATTGCGTTGCTGCCTTGCGTGGTTGCTTGCTAGGCATCCACCACACTCCCCTTCTTCAGATACAAAGCTGTATTTTAGCTTTTCTTGTAAGTGAGGTAGGGGTAGACTTTTGACGAAGTAGCCTCAGGAACATTTTGGGGACGTCAGAGTAGATTTGTGCCAATGGTTCCAGTGAATCTTCAATATTGTCCAAACTATTCCACCGTACCAGAACAAAAAAGGCTGTCTTTAGTTTCAACCAGTTTCAGAAGTCGTGACACGGGCATTCCTGTTCCGGAAGATATGAAGTGAGGTAAGAGTGCTCGCTTGTCCAGCGAGTGGTCGTGGTAGAACTTAAGTCGAGTGTCATGAATGTTCTCCAGTACTCCGTTCCGAAGGTCTTCAAACAGGTACACGTAATCTCAAATTGCTTTGATGATCCCTCGCGGTCCCTGCCAATGAAGTGCAAGCCTTTCTCCTGCCTGGAAATCTTCTCGAGCAACTAGAACGAAATCAGGTGCTCCTCACCTACTGGCGTGGGTGATCGTGTTTGCTCCCCCCGGTGGGTGCGCTGGGCGATGGCGTCTTGCGGCTCCCGTTTCCGACTTGGTCGGTGGTTTCCACTCGGTCGAATAGCGCTTCCGGAACGCTCATGCTCTCCATAGAGCTCACTACAGTCTGCGTGGTGTAGTTCCCTGCCACTTTTGCGCTTGTCTCCGTCACGGACGGTGTTTTCTCCGGGACGGTTTCCCGCCTAGGCTGTGACGCAGGGTCCAGTATCCGTGGGTCATGGCGCGTTTTTCATTTCAACGGCTAGCAGACAACCTCCTCGAAATGAGAGGAAGAGAGGTCCTCCCCCTTTCAGACGGAGCTGTGGGAAACATCGACTGAATCGCTTGGCGATTATATATGCAAGTTCGAACTGGTCTTATTGTGGGTTGCCCACGCGGGCCAGGCCCATCCGACAAATTGGGCTCGTTTACCGATACGTACGGGGATCTGAGAAACCTCGCGAAATGTGAGGCAGGACGGTAGGTCGTCTGATTTCTGGTATGCGTGATGTTACTGGCAGACGTGAGGCCACTATGTCCTTTAGGATTGGACGGTGAAGGATTACCTCCGAGGAGGAAGGAGGAGCCGCGGTCACTCGATCATGTGGCAGAAGGTCATCGTTTTCGATTATGGTGACCACGAAGGTATCAGTTGCTACCAAGATGAGGTTAAACGGCCCGTCTGTAACAAGCGAGAGTTGTTAGAAATACAGATGAGCTATTTTGCGCAATAATCTCTTGTGACACAGGGCGCACCGTCACCATTTGAACTATCAACACGCCCCCTCGCCCTGTACTTTCTGACAGAACTAGACCTCAAGCTTACAGTAACCACTTTTGACCACTGCTGTAGACATATACAATTTCTCAGGCTCAGGTCATTTCTGGGAATTGAACCGAGGATCCTAGCGTGTAGCTAGGCCCATAACCTGTTAGAAAAACAGATAAGCTATTTGCGCTATACTCTCTTGTGACACACGGCGTACGATTCACCATTTGAACTATCAACAAGAGTTTGTGGCATTTCTGCCCTTCGGGGTTACAGAATTTCTTCTGGAAGAACACAAAGTTGCCGGTTTCAATTGTTCCAGGGCCTTCCCGCTGCAAGCGAGCATCGAATTCTCGCTTCTAAGCGGCTTCAAATCCTGCCATTGACTTCGGCGTAGCGGGGCTTAGTTTCACCAACCAGTTTTTTCACCGTCTGCGGTAGTCATGCAATGATGGGAAATTGTCAAGCGTAGCTTGGGGTTCCAAAGCTACCAGGGGTGAAGTCCGGGACAGCACCAACTGAAACGGTGATACCCCTGTAGTCCGGTGAACGTTTTTTGTTGTATGCGAGTGTCCGCGCGTCCGGGTACACGTCCAATGTGCTTTGGGTGATCAGCATTATACGGTCGTAGAGAAGCGAGGATATTGCGACAAAACCGTTCAACTAGCCCATTACATTGGGGATTTTATATCTTAGTGAACAGGTTCCTCATGTCCGGGATATGGCAGAAATTTTTATAGGACTGGGATGTGAATTGGTTTCCCTCATCGGATAGGAACTCCACCGTAGGGCCATAGATGAGTATCCTATTCGGGACGAGCGTATCGGAAGCCGTAAAGGCCGTAATCCTTCGCAAAGGGACAGTTCAAACTAATTATGTTAAACGGTCCGTGACAACGAGTAAGAACTTGTTGCCTCTCTGGATCGAGAGAAGTGGACCGTGGAGGTCGATCGCAAGAATCTCAGGTGGTGCCCGTGCCGGTTAAATCGGGAGTTTTGTTGTATGATTGCGGAGATTTTCCCTGTTCTTAGCTAACTCGATGCAGAAACCCACAGTTTTGTAACATTCCATGGCCATGACGGGCCAGTAAAAACCGATTCTGAGGGTCAGGACGAGCTTTCCCCTGAAACGTGGCCACTTACCTTCGTTTAATGCGGAAATTCCAATACCCGGGTTTTTGAAATTGTGAGGAACCACGATCTGTGGCATGGCGTCAACGGTGGGGATAAGATGCCCAAATTCATGAACCCAGCAAGGGAGACGTTCACTGCAGTTGATACGGTCTCGTATCTCCGTGCAGGACGGATCGACAAATTGTTCTCTGATTATTTTCTCGGGTTGTGCCGGAACCAAACATCCCGGTACAGGTTTCGCATCATGACGCTCGCCTTCGGCGAGCATATTGTCAATATCAACTCCAATGTTCCAGTTGACTGGCCACTCCGGCCCCGCTGGGTCAATCATTTCCGTATTGGAAAACTCATCCGTGAAATAGAAGACTCCATCGTCCTCCGAAGGTAATACTTCCGCGGTAGTGCACATTCGCGACAGAGCGTTGGCCTGTGTGTTCTGTGTACCCTTTTTGTATACAAGTTGAAAAACCTATTCCGCTAAGCGCAGTCTCCATCGCATGAGGCGACCTGACGGATCCGAAATGTTCATCAATCAACTCACTGAGGTGTAGTCTGCGTAAACGGTAAAATGCACTGACGCCTGATATAAGCGAAAAACGGTTAATGCCCATACGACTGCGAGGCACTCTTCCTTCGAGACGGAGTAGTTCGGCTCGTGATCACGGAGCGAGCGAGACCAATAGCCAATTGAATGTGGTTCCCCCTCCAGAGTGATTTTGAAAAGCGCGCAACCGAGTTGGTAGTCGCTTGAATCCGTATCAACGTAGTATGGAAAACCTAGTTTTAGTAAAGACAAGAGCGGTGCTGAAATGACTGCATTCCTAAGAGAGTTCACAGTATTAGTTTGAGCGGATGTAAAAGGTTCCATTTTAGATGGCTGACCATTCTGTAGCGGCGCGTTGAAAGGCGCAGAAATACCATAAAAATCCGGGATGAACCGTCTGTAGACGTTTACTAGCCCCAGGAAGAAGCGTAGCTCTGTTTGCGTTCTAGGTTCCTCTGCTTTTGCGAAGTATTTAAGAAGAGCTTTCTTGAAGTGTGAATGTCCAGGGCGGATAAGATGCTGCTTGTGCAAGTGACTTTGCTTTCAATGTACTCCAAATTTTCCTTGTTGGCTAACGGCGATGGTCGTTGAGTATATAGCTGGCTAAATGCGTTGCTGGGAGACTGGATTACTGGCTGTGTGCATACGTAGACGGAACGGACGTGGAGGACGTTGGTGCATGGAGGGAGAATACATTGACACGCAGAACGTAAGAAATTGTGCACTGTCATGCTCTTGTGAGTGCACCTAATTTTCGTGTCTTGTTGTGCCTTGCTGTTGTAAGCATTATTCATTTGTAGCCAGCACATCTATTTCATTATAGAATTTGATTGGAAGTATTCAGTGTCTCCCTTTTTTGTAGTGAAATTTTAGATTTGACAAGGTTTGCGCGACTGAACAACTATATAAATTATGGTCAAGGCAGCTCTAAGTTAGTCCGATCCAGAGCCGGCGAATGTCCTTCGCATCCCCTAAACGTTTCCTTTTCCCCGCTGACCTCTATTTTGTGCCCCAAAAATTTCAATTTATTTTTGAGAAACTCGCACTTCCTCTTTTTGCAGGTCAGCTCTGCATCCCGTGTAATGGTCAGAACCTCCCACACATGGGTGAGGTGTTCATTTGGAGTATCGGAGGAGACGATGGTGTCACTCAGATACACGAGACATCTCCACCACCTCATGCGGCTCAATAGGATGTCAATGGAACGCTGGAAGAAGGCCTGGGCGTTGCTTAGCACGAAGGCCATCCACTTGAAGCGAAGAGAGCCAGAATGGCAAACGAATGTGGTCTTGTCACGGTCTTCTTCCGGAACGTGGACTTTCCACTGGCCCTTATTAGCATCTAACGCAGTAAACACGGTGACCCTCCCAAGGGGGTCAAAACACACTCGTGCATACGAGAAATGGGGTGCGTATCGCGTATCGTTACGGCATTGGGCCTGCCATACGTGACACAGAATCCCCAGAGCCCATCGGGCTTCAATTTAGGTACCACTCGAGACGCTCAAGACGACTGAGCAGGCTCAATGAGACCTGTAAGGAGCATCTTGTCTACTCAAAACTGTTCCTTTTCCTTGGCCTTCGGTCCGACCCTGCAAGGGTGCCATGACACCGGTCTCGCGTCCGGCAAAACATCATTACTGTGCTCCGTTGCAGAAACCTCCCGAAAGGAGCCGCTCCACATCGCGGTGGACTCCCGCAGCATATTGTGGAGGCGTTCACGTTGTTACTCTGGTAGCGCCATTCGCCTCTAACCCAACTAGTCTATGCCCTGCCACCCGGAGCTCCCAGCAATCGTCGAGAAATATTACGACGTCTTCCATGAAGACCTTTCGCACACGCTCCCTCCAAAAAAAACCTCGATTTCGAGATCAACTTTAAACAACACGAAGCCTCACCGGTCCGCCCAGTCATCTGCCTGTCTGCAAATGAAATCACACTGCTGCAAGACACCCTGGACCATCTCCTCTGCAAGAGCCTCATCCGTTCCTCTACCTCCCCTTATGGAGCACCCGTCTTCATCGTCAAAATGAAGTCTGGGAAGTTCCGGGTGGTGTGCAACTATCGTGGGCAAAATCAAATCACTATCCTAACTCCACATCCCTGCCATTCATCTATGAAGCGCTAAAATAGTTTTCAAGCGCGTGATACTTTTCTCAGATTGCTTTAGTAGGCAGGCTCCTACCACGAAATGAAAATACGGGAAAAGAATCGCCAAAAAACTTCCATTCGTACCCGCTTCGGTTCCTTCGAATGGCGTGTCTTGTGTCTCGGGCTCAGAAAATGCCCCAGCCGTGTTCTCGCGACTCATGACGACCGTTTTTCGCTCCCTCAATGGACGATGCCTCGTGTTCTACCCCGACGACATCCGGGTATACAACCAAACTATCGAGGAACTCAAGACGCACTTGCATGCGGTATTCGAAGCACTTCCCGCAAACTACTTATTTGCGAATCGCAGCAAAAGCGCATTCGGCGCGATAGAAGTGGACGTTTTCGCTTTTTTTTGTCGGTGAAAGAAATCGCCACACAAAACCACCTCACCAGTGCCGTCCGCATTGGCCCACGCCACGCAACATCAGGCATGGACAGCAACGCATGGGACTGGCACACTTCTACCGCCGTTTTATCAAGAGATACACAGACATCTTGCGCTCCATCTCGGAACTGCTCAGCACCCACATCCTCTCTCGGTATACATAGCAAGGAGAAGCTTTTAAATAGCTGAAGGACGCACACACCTCAGCTCCGTTGCTGGCTCATGCCAACCCCACCCAGCCATTCGTATTTGCCCCCGACACTTTTCAGTTCGCAGTTAGTGTGACACTCTTGCAGAACGAACACCCGGTCGCCTTTCGCTCTCATCGACTCTCGCCGGCAGAGAGCAAATGGGATACGGGAGATCAGGAGCGCCTCGCAGCTATGATCTCCTTCCGCGCATGGAGTCCCTACCTCCGAGCTCGCCCATTCACGCTTCTAACGCATCATCACCCGATCACATATCTCCAGGCGAAGTACAAGCTCTCTAGACGACACTGTCGTTGGCTTGATGAGATCCAGGAAGTCTCATTGGACATCAAAAAAATCGCGGGAGCAAAAACTGTTGCACCCAAAGCTCTCAACCGCCGCCCAGATCACAAACCACGGCGTCTGTGCGCTCTTCAGGCCCAGTTCGTCGACGTAAATACCCGCATTCGAGATTTGAAGGAGACCGATTAACTAGCCCAGTCATTGCTCTCACCAGACACGGACACATCTCCGAGCTGCCACCGTACTATGAACTTACAGGTAATGGAAGTCCTCATTTATTGGACAGTAACATTGCCGTTACGGCTCTATATCCCCCCGGGAGCCTCCGTATGTAGCTCATCGCAAATTTCCATTGCATTGGCCACCTGGGTGCGGATAAGACGTACTGAAAGGCTTGGCAACACGCGTTTTGACCTTAGATGTACACGGACGTATTGCATTTCACTGGCAAATGCCGCCAATGGCATTCCAAAAAAGTGCCCAATACTGCTCTACCAGGCAAGCTACAGCCCCTACCCATCCCAATTCGGTGCTAAGAGACAGTAACGTTCGACTTTCCGACGGAGCTCCAAAGTAATGCCGCGGGACAACGCAATCCACGTCATTGTCCACAAACTGTCAAATCGAGCAGTTTTTATCACCTCTACGATATCGGCCTAAGCAAAGGAGACATTCGGAATCTTCGATAGCTATATGCTCTCGATGTTTGGAGTCCCTCGAACCCAAGTCTCTGTCTGAGATACGACGGTAGCCAAACAGTTCTAGCCCTCCCTCACGCGCCTCTTAGGCATCCATTCGAAAGTATCGTCAGCAGACCACCACCCGACGGACAACCAGTCAAAAAGTCTCATCCAAACCCAGGCGTCAATGTTTCTTCCCACGGTCCAGGCCCCCCCGACCGACTGGCACTTGGCCATTCCAACGCTGCAGTTCGAATATAACTCTTAACGACACGGAAGCACCAGAATCCCACTATTCGAAGCCAGTCTATGCTATACTCCACCTTCTCCGAAGACGCGCGCGCTTGACGCCATCATCCAATGCCAATGACTTTGACAATCTCCGCGACGCTCTTTTGGCTTTCGCCCGCGACAGTATTGAAGCGGCGATTGCGTGCCAGTGTGGTACAGTCCGTTCTACTTTCGAGGTAGTAGCGCACAGCGTCCGTTAGGAGTTTTTGATGACTCCAAAGGCGCGAGTTCCTAAAAAAGGTCTCCAGTAATCGCTATCGCGAGCCGGTGGAATTCGTCAAAAGGATTCGCAAACACCAAGCGGAGGGGGAGGTTCACTGAACGGACAATGCTCCCACAGGCGCTGCTACGAGGCGACCTGGGGATCGGCGGCTTTGAAACATTAGGATAATCGACAAGAGTCCCCAACCGGAAAAGTAGGTGAAGACTCAAGGGTGCTTGGTTTACTTCCCCAGAGGTGGAGCTCGGCTGGCAGATTGAGAAACAAGCTGGAAGCCCGCCTCGGCTGGTCTCAGTACTGTGGTAATTACTCGCACAAATTAACTAAAATAAATTTAAATTTTACCGTCCCTTAAATATACTGTAGCGCACACGGGCCAAATTATGCACCACGTGGCTCAGTTAATAAAACACGAGCCCTCCTTAGGAATATAATGCCATAGAACCACATTACAGTACTAGCTTAGAAGCCACTATGTTACAGCCAGAAGCACTACGTGGACGAAAAGCGCTCCAACCTATAACTATCCGCCAACGACCTCGTCATAGTGTAGTACTGTCAGCCCTCCTGTCGAGGTAGTAAAGCACAACGTCCGTTAGGAGTTTTTGGTGACTCCAAAGGCGCGAGTTCATAAAAACGGTCTCCAGTAATCGCTGCCGCGAGCCAGGAAAATTCTTCAAAAGGATTCGCAAACACCAAGCGGAGGAGGAGGTTCACTGGGCGGAAAATGCTCCTACAGGTGCTGTTACGAAGCAACCTGGGGATCTGCGGCTTTGAAACCTTGGGATGATCGACAAGAGTCCCCAACCGGAAAGGTAGATGAAAACTCATCGGTGCTTGGTTTACTTTTCCGGAGGTGGAGCTCGGCCGGCAGATTGAGAAACAAGCCGGAAGCCCGCCTCGGCTGGTCTCACTACTGTGGTAATTACTCGCACAAATTAACTTAAATAAATTTAAATTTTACCGTCCCTTAAATATACTGTAGCGCACACGGGCCAAATTATGCACCACGTGGCTCAGTTAATAAAACACGAGCCCTCCTTAGGAGTATCATGCCATAGAACCACATCACAGTACTAGCTTAGAAGCCACTATGTTACAGCCAGAAGCACTACGTAGACGAAAAGCGCTCCAACCTATAACTATCCGCCAACGACCTCGTCATGGTGTGGTATTGTCAGCCCTCCTGTCGAGGTAGTAAAGCACAACGTCCGTTAGGAGTTTTTGGTGACTCCAAAGGCGCGTATTCCTAAAGGCGGTCTCCGGTATCCGCTGTCGCGAGCCGGGGGAATTCTGAAAGGGATCCGCAAACACCAAGCGGAGGGGGAGGTTCACTGGGCGCACAATGCTCCTACAGGCGCTGCTATGATGAGACCTGGGGATCGGCGGCTTAGAAACCTGCGTGAATAGACAAGAGACTCTAACTGGAAAATGTAGAAGAAGACTCAAGGGTGCTTTTCTTTACTTCCCCAGAGGTGGAGCTCAACCGGCAGCTTAAATATCAAGCCGGGAGCCCGCCTCCGCAGGTCGCACTACTGTGCTAATTACCCGCATAAAATATCTAAAATAAATAATAAATTCTACCGTATCTTAAGGATACTGTAGCGCACGCGGTCACGATCATGCACTACGTGGCCCAGCTAATAAATTACGAACCCTCCTTAGGAGTATTATGCCTTAAGGCCAAACCACCATATTTCCGTAGGAGCCACTGTACTACTTCCCCCCTTTCCTAAATAGCACCACGTCCTCGAGGTGCATCTTCCGTTTTCTTGATCCCTGGGGTGGCTCCTATCGGTTTTGCGGCAAGTGCGGCCTCCGGCGCTTCGCCCGTTCTCTGCTTCAGGCGTTCCTTCTCTTCTCCATACTCCCGCGCGGCGGATTGCCGCGGGTTCGCGTTTCACTCCTTGCGGCGTTCGTGGGCTCCAGCTCCTCTTCACCCGGCGATATCCGCTCCTTCTTGGTGTCATCCTTCGGTGCTGCTGCGCCATTCGGCAGCGCGAGCGTCCGTATCCTCCGGCGCATCGTGCGCGGTGCACGCGCGCAACTCCCGTGGACGGAGCGTGGGGCAATCCCGTAAGGGTCCCGACCCCCTGGAGGCGTTAGCCACTCTGAGTCCTCCGAGGTTACTCCTTTTGGCAACACCCGCGTCGTCGCGTCCGCTCATCTCATCCCCGTGAAGGCGCCGAACTCATAGGTTTCTCGTCGGCATCCCCGTCGTTCTCCGTTGCATATGAGCGCGCGCCCCGCGATGGTGCCCCATGACTCGCTCGATGCCGGTCGCCCGGATTCGCCTCAGATTCCACGGTGGCGGCTCGATACGACGCCCTCCGCAGTGGTGCATATAGCGAATCGATCCCCAAGTGGTGTCAGGTCTCTCTCCTCAGGTGCAACCAGGCGTTCTGTCGCTATCCACC
>JAHNZQ020000004.1:1792979-1808456 GCA_019155205.2 Gracilaria vermiculophylla
GTGGCAGTATCCTTTCCTTCTCTGCCCGGGGTCACCTTAGGTGTAGATAGAGGGAACCTCTCCTGTACGGATGAATAACTTTGAAACGCCGCTGCGGGGAGCAGCTGCGCGGTTTGGGAGCGAACCTTCGCACGGATAACATCTGAGATCACCTCAAGGAAGGGGTCGGAATCCAGCAAAGCATCCACAGCACGGTGAGCGCTCTCCGATGCGATGTCCTCCACAAGGGCGTGGCGGCGCGCTCCGAAGTGGGCTTCAACACCTGCAGGAATTCTTTCGACCAGCTCCTGTGAGAGCCAATCCGTAAGGCGCGGGGCCAGGGCCTCCAAGAGGGTGTTAGCCTCCGGGTGTTCCCGTCTCTGCAGCTCCTGAGGTGGCGGCTGCGATGCCGTGTGCGGTTTTTCAACCTCCACGGCGGCGTTCTCCAGAGGTGCTGCGGGGGATTCCGCTTGCCTCCGATCATGCATTCTCCTAAGGCGATTCCTGAAACGCTTCACAGAGGAGCCAGGATTCCAAAGGAGACTTTCAGGGTCCTCTAGTGTGGCGGCCATCTCCTGGGGAGCGCTGCGCGTGCTGTGCCCACCAACAGAGCTGGTTGCGTGAGGATCCTGTAGAGGGGTTTCCATGGGATGTTCTGAGGGGTCCATAGAGGAGTAGGTCGGGGGTGATTTGCTTCCACTTCCGGATTACCTTAGGGAAGAATTCCACTGTTGGGGGTTGGTCGTTGCAAACTAGAGACGCTGTTCTGCTGCGACTTGTGCGAAACCTTTAGGAACTGTGACCTTCTAAGTCGGGAGACCAGTTGTGGTACTGTCAGCCCTCCTGTCGAGGTAGTAAAGCACAACGTCGGTTTGGAGATTTTGGTGACTCCAAAGGCGCGTATTCCTAAAGGTGGTCTCCGGTATCCGCTGTCGCGAGCCGGGGGAATTCTGAAAGGGATCCGCAAACACCAAGCGGAGGGGGAGGTTCAATGGGCGCACAATTCTCCTACAGGCGCTGCTATGATGCGACCTGGGGATCGGCGGCTTAAAAACCTGCGTGAATAGACAAGAGACTCCAACCGGAAAATGTAGAAGAAGACTCAAGGGTGCTTTTCTTTACTTCCCCAGAGGTGGAGCTCAACCGGCAGCTTAAATATCAAGCCGGGAGCCCGCCTCCGCAGGTCGCACTACTGTGCTAATTACCCGCATAAAATATCTAAAACAAATAATAAATTCTACCGTACCTTAAGGATACTGTAACGCACGCGGGCGAGATCATGCACCACGTGGCCCAGCTAATAAATTACGAACCCTCCTTAGGAATATTATACCTTAAGGCCAAACCACCATATTTCCGTAAAAGCCACTGTACTACACATGGTTCGCGCTGATCGCATGTCGTTCGCCAGACGTGCCAACCTGCCCAATAAATGGCAGCCACGGTTCCTCGACTGACTCTTTGTTTTGGAAGTTCTGGGCTCGGTATGCTATCGCCTGGAACTATCGCCTACACTGCACCGAGTACAAGATGTTTATCACGTGTCAAAACTCTGCAAATTCTGCGGCGACTGCTCTGGCCCACTGGACATCGTTATCGACAATGATGGTGTAGTCGAGCAAGAGGTGGACTGCAATCTGGAGAAACGTCGTATCAACCGCTGTGTCTACTACCTCACGCGCTTTACTGGAGATCGCGACTCCGACGCAGTCTGGCTCCCACGCTCCGCGCTACGCAACTGCCGCGCGAAATTAGCCGAATTCACCATCACTCCTTCCTCATTGATACAGTATCGTCGTGGGGAGGAGCGAGTGTAAGAAAATTCTTGTATAAAAGGTTATGAATCTGGCTTTGATACGCAAATTTGCAAATGTTTATTTTCTGATCAATATAAATACTTTTCTGCAAAAACCTTTTTTCTGGGCTTTCACTGTAACGAGAAGGCAAAGTCTTGAGCGGTTCATGAACAACTGCACAACATAAACACTGACCACTGTCCCACAGACAGAAATGGTCGGGCACGGCACAAATGCGCCGTGCTATCAAAAACGCCGTTAATTAGAAACAGCTAGTATATACTTAGAAACAGCTAGAAAATACTTAAAAAAAGGTAGTGATTCTGACAGTACAAAAGGGCCCCGGCCTAATTCTCCCCAGAGATATGACCGGGCAAACTCTACTCCATCCTTCTGTGTTACATTCACCTAGTATATGTTAGAAAGATTCGGAGCTGAGTAAGGTAAATTATACGAGATCACACTATCCTCTACAATACTGAAAATTTTGATTGTAGGCCCTCTGTAATGTCTGCGAGCTAGAAATCGGAGACATGATCAGTACTGGAACATATCCAGTACCTTGCGTTCTGCTAAAGTAGGACACGAGTGGCCATAATTTAGTTCAGCTGGTAATCACCGTGAGTACTGCTTTCATCAAGACCGTGACACCGGGTTCGAGTGCTGGCACGGCCACTCTCTCCTGTTTAACCTCACAAGTTCGGTTTCTTTTGCGCAAACCCACCTTGTAGTTTACTCGAAAAGAAAAACATGACATTTTGTTTCTGAAGTGTCCATTGATTCCCTTACCGGCGCCAGATACATATATTTATGTCAGTTTTCGATAATTATTATCTCTCTGTTATAGATTCTGCCATTCTGATCAGCAACGACAAGATCTGATTTCTTCTTAGCCACGACAAATGTGTCCCCTGAATCCAGTACCAATTGGTTTATGTACACATACGCAAATGCCGTAATTGTCTCGCGATATCCCGCAGATCTCCCTTCAAATGCAGTTGAAAAAACTGCAGTTAAAATAGTGGTTGATTGCAAGGCCAAAATGATGCCTGCTTGATGACGAAAGTCGTGAAATTCAGGACTTTCGATGGCTTCAATAGATAAAGGATCGTCAGAGTAACCAAAATTAGAAGCAGCTTGAAAAAAACAAAAATATCCGTTTCCTGCCCTTATTTTAAGTCTTGACTTCTCTTGCCAGTAGAATTCTTGGAGAGATTTCGAATAATTAAAAAGCAGCTGTTCGGTTTCGAATTCGATATTGTTTGCCAGCTTTCCTTCGAAAGATACGGATCCATTCATAGTAGCTCGAATGACAACGTTTTTGTCACTTGGCAGAGTAATTCCTGTCACTATACCCGTTGTTTGAAAGTATCCTAGCTTAGAGTTTTGGATGCCAACCACCTGGTCTGCAAGTATAACTGTTGGTCGGCTCGTGACGTACTTTAATTCCGTTGTTAATGATCTGTTTTGAGGGTTTTCAAAAACTGCATCCTCATGAAAGGCGAGCGCTGGGGAAGGCAAAAGTAGAGCGTACGTGCAAAACAATTTCAGAAATGCCACATATTCAGCGTTAATTACCATTTTGGGAAAGAATATCGAGTATGTAGAGAATCAATGGGTTGGCAAGCTTCTAACACCAAGGGGAATGCAGCAAACCGAGAGAGAATTTTTGATAGTCAAAATTGAAGACCGTAGTGATCAGAGGGATCATGAAGAATATGTACAAAAAGGCACAAATGACAAAAGCTGTTTTCCAATCATTAGTTTGCGAAAAGGGTCAGATTAAGAGGCAGAAGTTTTGCTTTACACCGTATGTTTGGGAACCTTTTTAACTTGCTGCCGTATGATCATAATTCCATCAAGTCAAAAATGGAAACAAATTCAAGTAAGGGTGGTTTTGAATGAATGACAACGGAGACCGAATATGAGCGTGCAACCCATAAACGTCAGCATAAATTTATTCTATGCAAATGGGTCGAGTTTTGGGGCTGTTTTCTTCACGGTTGACCTCGATGCAAATGCATGAATAGCATCACACACGGATGAAATCCAACAATATTAGGCATATTAGGGTTAACTGAGATCCGATAAACGCGGAAAAAATTGTGGTGAAGGTGTATTACTTTAGCTCACCAGCAAAAATGACACTGGTAAAGTACTAACGCAGACACACAACGTGTCTTTCAGTATCTTGGTATCCAAAGCAACGCGTTACATCCCGGGACAAACAATCCTAGTATAGATGACTGGCCCATTTTACAACCTGGTCAGACGGAATAATAGGGAAAACTGCCACAAAATATGACATCATGCCCTTAGGATATTTTTTATGACAAATTACTGGTGTTCTGTGGCCTTGTTGACTTGCATAAAAGGAAGCAACGCAACATGCGCAGACATTCGTTCCTCCATGCAACTTTGCCATCCAACTCTTCAGTCTCATGTCATACTAGTTTCATACAGTTGGCAACATTGTCTGACGGAGCCGAAAACTCGAAAGGAATTTGTCTTCAGTATCTGTATGACAAAATCACACAGATACAACACGGAAACAAATGCAAATCTCGGACCTTACTTGTAACTCAACTCTCAGCATTTGTTCTCTCTATCTCAACTTCATCTTCGGAAACGCTTCTTTAAGACCATGCGACAGTTTTTTTTTTTTAACACGATCGAAAATGAATAGAATTCTTATTAGAGTGCTGTTTATCGTGGCAGTGCTTCTTATTGTGTGTGGAGCTGTCCCAGTGTCTTCGCACTCAAAAAAAAGGTTTTTGCAATTTCTTCAAGATGCAAGAGAACTCGAATCCACGCCGGAAGAGATATTGCCTGAGAAATCCAAAGAAATAACCGATTCTCCTATATTTCACAGACAGAAAGAATTTTCTGCTGCTGCCCGATTCCCAACCTCACGCCAGGCGGCAAATATTTCAAGATCAAAACTGGCTTACTTACCTGCATCGGATGTTCCAGTATCCATCACTATTCCGAAGAGTCGCAGTATAAATATGACTGTGAATTTGTCAGGGTCCTTACATGCGCGGGGAGTGTTCGCAAATGATATTGAAAAGAAAGTTGAAAATCTTGCAGGTAATGTTTCAAGGCAGTTTAAAGCTTCCTTTGACAAGGAGAGAGAGGCACTTCAAAAAAGAGCTGGAAATAAGTACTTTTTTTTCTTTCAGGCCGCTGCTAATTTTGGATACTCCGATGTTGACAGAACAAGAAGGATGATACGTTCTTCAGAGTTTGAATATTTCACCAATCAAAGCGCAATAGTGATTTCAACTCAAAGAGAACGGGCTATGAAGAGCAATTATTCGGTTCCAGTTAAAATCGAATCGGTGAGCTACTCAAGACGAGTAACACTACGAGCATTGGCGTACATATCAAAGATTTCAATGAAATCGGGTAGAGAAGTATATGTCATCAGAAATCCTTCTGAACTTATCATAGCGGACCAATTCGGGAACATTTATGATGATACAATGAGCGTGGAGTTTAATGATCATAACACAGTCTCTTCCAACTTATCTTCGGACAGTATTTCCAACCGTTAATATACCCAAAAACTTATTTGCTGTCATCGCAAATAAACTCTTATGTATTGCCGTGATGTAGCTCTTTCTGCATAACAACTCAAGGATGTCATTAGATACAGAGAAACCGGCTTTGTGCATACATGAAGTATATCATATCTAAAACACATCCGAAGCATACTATTCTAATTGCGATTTGAAATATCTGCAACTATATTCAACTACAAAGGAACTCTAATAATGGATTGACCTATTAAAAAGAAAACCTTTATTATGGGAGTAATAATTAGATTTCATGATATCCAGCTACTGCACTGAACAAGTTTTGGGCAAGGCACAAACAGTGGTTAGTTCAGTCTGAAACAGGTTTGAGTCGAGGATCTTGTGTTTAACAAGCTCCCCGTTTTGGTGAACATAGTATTGAAGATCTTTTCCCTTTACAGAAGCACTTCCTTGAAGACCGTGGCACTGGTCACAACTCCCTACCACAGAACTGAAAAGCGATAGCGAAGAGAAAGGAGGGTCTCTGTACACCAGTGACGCTTCCAGTCCTAATGTAGCCGAAAACTTTCCCGTCATAGAAGTACCACTCAAACTGGCTTCTACGAGGATTGCAGGCCGAGCCCCAAAAAACCCACTAAAGGCGATGGTTTGTTCAGTTGTATTATCAAAATGGATATCAAAAGTTCCATAACTCGCATAGTCTGGAGGAAGCAAAGACTCAGCATCCAACTGTCGTGAAGAGAAACTTGCCGTAACAGCTTGAACGTTTTCTGTTGTTGCACGTACATAGGCATCTATTCCTGAATCGATTTGCAGTTCTTGAACGAAGTCTACAATAGAAAATGCCCTCACTGTTAACCGTCCAAAAAACAGCAAACGTTCCGAATAGTAAGCGTCAGGAATGTGTCTTCGGTACACTTCTCGTTCATTAGATGCGTGATACTTGCTCTTAGCCACTAGTCTAGATGCCACATCAGCTTTTAACGTCTGAGTCCATCCAACTTCCAACTGAAATAATCGAGTTATTCTGAAGTTGTCAAAAGCCCCTTCTAAAAAACCGGACGCAGTAATATTCGAGCCCGGAAGAATAACAGTTTCTGAAAACATATCAGGCTGCTCAAAATTGGGGTGAATAATTTCGCCAGGAGAAATAATATCTTCCGCATTTAACATACGAGTAATTACCGGATAAAGTGGATTGTCATCAAATGTGAACCTCTTCTTTGTGTGATTTTTCAACAGGTTGTTGACAAAGGAGACTTTCACGGTCGGAACGACCTCAGAGCCATGAATGGCAGTCATGTGTAGACGCACTGAACGGAAGGAAGGCCTAGTGGCCTTATTAATCTTATAGAACAAAATCGGATCATCGCGGTCGATTCCACTAAACGAGGGAACCTCATGACAAAACGTTTTCCAGTGCTCTACATCGATCAAGAAAGCCACACCTGGTAGAAAGTCTGATGGGTCAAGGTTCTCGCCCGTGATTTCAATACCCACCTCTCCGGTTTTATTCCTTTGGAAACAAGTCTTCACCTTCATGTCATGATCTTCTAATTCGTCCCAGAACAACATATCCTTCTTGATTTGCGCTTCAAAATGTACAGCCCTTTGACGTACCACAGCAGATAGAGTCGATATGTCGGACCTAAAGTTCGTGGACGAATGCATAAATCCTCTTAATGTTCGAAGTCCATCATCATGAAGTTTTTGGCCTTTGTGAAGATGTCTAAGAGCATTCGTGTGCACCAAAAGAAATAAAAAGAAGAGAAGGGATCTCCGAGTAACGCTTGTAAACATTATTGTCTACGAAAAAAACGGTACGAGAGGTAAATGGAATAGAAAGAATTTCTAGACCATGCGAAGGTTTTGCAACTGATGCAATGCCAGTGTATAAAGTCGAACCTAAATACCGATTTCACATTCAATGATGTCTTTAAGCTCTTTCAACCATCAAATTTGGTCGACAACGTTTTGACAGACACACAAATTCAGCAGCGTTCCTTGTTTATGCTTTACACTATCAAAAATCTTAACCAGTACTGTTAAAACCATTCACGGCTAATTTGCTCATAACGTACCTCCGTGGCTTTTCAATAAGAATATGTTTTGGCTTTGTTGTACAATTCAACTGCCAAATATGTTACAAAGTGCCACGCAATTAAAAATTGGTGGCTGCATTGCTAGATTTCGCGTTTAGAATCGGACCTTGGCATCCTGATTCAGCCAACCAAAATCCACCACAACTTTCACCTAACGAACTCCTGTTTTTCATGCTGCACGAGTGTGGTCAAACTTTTTCGGGATATTTCGTACCCAATATGTGGCTCTAAACATGGTCCTTAGATTAGGCGTGAAACTCTGAAAGACATACAGCTTCAGCCAAACTTTTGTTGGCTTCTAAATGCGGCAATTATTCAGGAACAAAATATTTTGAATTCACGACCGGAAGGCCATTATTTGAGGATCGATAGACCTCATCAGCAAATGGTTTCTAACAACGCAACCATTACACTGTCTCAGCTAAAATATAATTGTGCCACCCATCCAAGAATTTTCAGGTACTTTACAAGGAAAACTATGAACATAGCCTGTATCCTACGATAGCAACATAGCCCTTAGCCTACGACATAGCCTTTCGGATACAACGTAAAAGCAGACATTGCAACAAAAAATCAAATCTCAATGATATAAACCAAAGAAAGAGAAAAAAACGATAGGAAAAATGTAGAGAGGGGCTTTTTACGCAGACAATTGATTGATCCATATACTTTTATAACATATCTTTTTTTTTTTACCAAAAATCTTCACGTAAGACAAATATTCTCCAGATACTCAAAGTGCCTGGGTCAAGTCTAGAAAAAGCTGATGCCGCACTTCCATTATTGTCTATTTCTGCATTTCAACGTCAGTTTGAAATTTTGCAATATCCGTCTAGTTTCCTCGGCACTAACTCTGACGAAGAAACGGACTCAAACAGTCTTATGTATGGTTTATATTATATGCAAAACTGCTTGATGAAATACAGTATAGTGAGCACGGCGAAGTTTTTGTCTTGAGAGTTTGACGAAAGGTTTTGGGCTGTTGCCGGAAGTTAAGACCAAAAGCGAAACTGTGGCAATAGAATACTATATTCGACACCTTCGAAAGACATTTTTGTATGCTGTTGACGACATTAAGACATACAGGAAAGTAGACTTCTCTTTAAAATATTTTCATCATTTCGAGCTCTGCTTTTGAACAACTAGAAATTAAACTTATCCACTGCATATCTATTGTGATGTTTAAGCATTGGGTTGATAAACATTTCGCTCGATTCACAATGAAAAAAAAGCCTAAGAACGAAATCGCTTCAGCATTTTTTGTTACAATGACTATGCTACTGATGCATATTTTCAGTAGTTCTTTCGTTTATCCGAAAATATGGTAGAATGTAAAACATTTTTCAGTGGCAGGCATAATTATATATGCCTTCAGAACTGAAGTTTGAGTCTTGCCCAATGTTTTTTTCTATGATAATTTCCAGTCACGCACATGCATATAAGGCGGCATAACATCAGGCATGGAGAGTAGAAGGATTTTAAATACTACGTAACCACAGTAGAGCCTCTCTATTGAAGAGCAACCTATGTCTTGTGGCGAAAAATTGAATGCTTTGTTCCAAAGCACTGGAACATCATCTGTTATCCCAGATATACTGTCGAGTCTCAACGTTTTTTTATTTTTTAAGTCTCTTAATTTTTCTACCAATTGTGACCTAACAACGCGGACAAATAAAAAATTCCATGAACAATTCTGATTACTGTGCAGGTAATATTGTCTTATGATGCTCTTTATAGAGATGCAAAAGGCAAAAATCTCAGAGCAAACGACTGAAGCGGCAAACTTCATCGATGCAGTGCCTACACGTGAACCTCCATTGTTTTTCTCTCCCCTCTCTTACTCGCCCAGGGTTGTATCGAGCGTTTTGTCCTCTATGTTATCGAATTCGACAACACCAGGGCTCTGTTGCCTAATGTTTCCATTATTGTCAGCCATGACCAAGTCAGCATTTCGTTTTACCACGTTAAAGATCTCTCCAGAATCCAAGGTGACTTGGTTAATATATACCCATCCAAAAATAGTGAGCGTCACCCGTTGTCCTTCGGATCTATACTCAAAATTTGAATTATATGTGCCTCGCAATTGGGTGGATCCTGCCGATGCCAGCAAGGACTTGGCAGCATCAGCAAATGATCGGAATTCGGCATCAGCTAGGATTCTGCGCGTTTCTTCTTCTTCAGAATATCCATAATTGGCGGCCGCCTGAAAGAAGAAGAAGTAACCACCGCTGGCCTTCGTTTGAAGAGTCTTTTTTTCGCGCCTGTAGAAGTCCTGTAGCTCCTGAGAGTAGTTTTGAACGAGAAGATCGGTCCGATCCTCAATTTCACTCGCAAGTCGTCCATTGAGAGTTACAGATCCGCTCATGTTTGCAACTCCTCTCGTGATTCCGACCGCAGGAATTGTTAGACCAACAATGGAACCTGAAGTTTGAGTGTATCCTAACCTTGATCTCTGAATGCCTGCAGCCTGAGCCACTGTCGGTGTCAAATCTCGAGACGATACGAGACCCAGCTCATCGACAGTATTCGAGAGACTCAGTTTTGGGTGAATAATGGAATCAATCACAGCCCGAGACGAGGTAGTGAGCGGAGCGGATAAGGAAACAGAGAAGCAAAGAACACCCGCAAGAAGAAACAATATGGAAAAACGTTCGAAGGCACTCATTTTGAGAGACGGCAGTTTCGCGGAGTTTGTGCGAGTTCTTCTCACTTTAGTTCGGTGCTCAGACTTTTGGACATGCAATCATTCTCTGGTAGTGAGTCCGAATGTCCTGCTTTTATACTTAAGAAAATGGAGCAAAAGAAGAAAACGGTTTTTGGTTATCATGTCTGCAATGACTAAGGTGACCATTAAAAACTTTTACAGCTACAGCAGTGTTGCGCTTCTAACCTTAAAAAAGATACATGTACTGCAAAGTAGTTACGCGTCATCAAGTGCTCCGAAAGACTTATTGCTGGCAAAAATTCAAAATTTGGAAGTACAGTTATGCGATAACGAATCCTTCTTCGTTCTTGGGCGGATATTAGCCGGGAAATTTGGGCAATGTTGCCATCAAGGCATGAACAATTAGCATTCGAGACATTTCAATCATGCAGCAAGTTAGGTGCAACTCAAAACAAAGTATTCGATGCATATGTGAATTTTTGCATGGTATGAAACTAGATTCTGTCCGAAACCACTGTCGCGGAACACCGTCGAAGTAATGACGCAGCAAATGTGAAAATGATTTAAAGGCAATTGGCACGGCTAGCATCCTTGTTGAATTCTTTTTCTTATACGTAGATGTGTGCTTTTTAGAGCCACGTAACTGTTTGACGTTGCTGACTCTATTTTCCATTAATGAGTTCCTAAAAATCTGGCTTCCTTTTTCAACACATGAAAAACGTCATCATTGTCTTTATTTTTTTTTTGTTTTGCGAGACTCATGACAAGGATGGGTGTCAAATGAACTTGGGACAAATTCGGGAGGTGGTCTTTAAGCAGTCAGAATCTATCGTTGGATTACGTGAGTTGGCTTATTCTATGACAATAAAGCAGCAAGTGCACTTTACGCATCATGACCATGTTAGATTTATCTTATGGTTGCATGGCAGGAAAGGATATTCATATTTGTTTGTTTTCTTACAAGGTGACATATATGCGGTTAACGAGTGTAAAAACTATTTATCTCGATAGTGTTTACTTGCAAGAAGTTGTAAAGAATCCTGGAAGGTAGGCCAGGTGTCATCAATGGGTGTTCACAGAAGTCCTCGCTTTATAGAGGCAACGAACATACGTGAGCATAAGCTAGTCTATGCTCAAATAATCAAATACAAAATACAAACGAAGGTCACGTATAAACAATACAAATACGAAAAGGATAGAGGACGCACTTCAAGCATTCAAAGTCACTGAGAAAGATTGCTTTTTGTACTCCAAAAACTATCCCTGTTACACTGCAAGACTGGAGATGCCGTATGAAGAGGACTCTGGTTGATTCTAGGATGGATACGACAGAATCTACGTCTTCCACAGTAAACAGTGCGCTGCCATCGCTAAACAGCTTGTACTTGCACTAATCAATCAGCAACAATACTTAAAGACAATAAAGCTCGTAGACTGTCTTCGAGGCAATACTTAAAAAAAATGTAGCTTGCAGACTGTCTTTCGGATGCTGTAGGCCTCAGTTTATCTATCTGTATCTAATTCCATAAAGTAGCCTCACAGCTGCCGGGTGAACATCTTACCAGCTCTGCATGGAAAACATAAAAAATCATGAATGGCCATGACTTTTTGAAAACGTTCTTGGATCATCCCAAATCCACCTAGGCTTAATTTGGAACGCTTCCCAAATAGTAATAAACACCGGTTCTTGGTGTTAATGTTGATTAAACCTGTTTTCCACTCAAAGAATGATTCCACTCTTTGCAGTCGCCATGGTGATCGTTCCAAAAAGCTGTACTTAATACTGCAATGCAACAATCTTCACAAAACTAGATCCTCTATCGAACGGGACTAGTTTAAGGTGTAAATAAATATGCATGGAATGCTTGAAGTGCGTAGCCCGTCCACAAATTTGTGATGGACTCATCTGGCAAGGAATGTAGGGGATTTGTGGGACTCCAAGGAAAAAAAAAACCAGAAATATACCTTTTCGCTTGCCTATCTCCCCGGCAACCTGCGCAATCTCACTTTTCCACCGCGGAACTACAGAGGTCTTTATCAATATATGAGCGGCTCCAGTTTAAGAGCCTAAGCAATTTCGCATTGAAATGCAGCTCGTACAGGTTTTTCATTCACTGACATTTGATAAAAGCTTCTGGAATAGTTATTTTACATAATTAATCAAGTTATTTGATGAACTGCAGCAGAAATCAACTTTAAATCACTTCAAGAATATACAGAAGATTTCAAAAAATAGCGCTCAAAACTATTGTATTCCTTACAAACCCAGCACATTGGCAGTGCCGATAACTAGGACGTTATTACAAATACAAAATTAAAAGTCCGTTCTCCAGCGTTTTACTCAGCGTTTCACAAAATGCCTCGAGAGAAAGATTTGACTCTTGATGGAAAGGCTCCAAAAGAGCCTTTTATACCGCCAACTACTCCTTCAAACAAATTGCTGCCTATCTCTAGAAATAAAATTTGTGTATTTTTTATTTTTAAAACGTGGTAAATATGGTAACTTGAAAAAAATATCTCAACGACGTACGCATTTCTTTCGAAACAAAAGAAAAATATCAAAAACATACGAAGCAATTTGGGCATGCCGAGACTGTAAAACGCCATTCCAAATTGTTTGAATCTGTTTCAACTGTCACAAGGGCTGTTCATGACAAAAAATGTTTTAAAGATAATAAGGGAAACGTAGCAACTTTAAGAACTGATGAGCATCTTTTTAAACGTCTGAAATAGGCCAGGGCATACAACGATTTTTATCCACACAAGAGGAATATGGTTGTGTGGATAGAAGGAAAGTGATTCTTGAATATGGTCAGATCGATGGAGCTACTGGTCTCAATACTTATGTTCATTTGAATAGTCATTTTCAATAACAAAGAAAGCGTATTTTTGTCATGATTTCGGCTTGGTTTTCTTCGTACGGAAAAAGCCCTCTCTGGTACTTGTTTATGGCAACTGGAGTTAAGACAGAGACGTTAAGATCTTGTGGTCGCTTTTGCTGCGGTTTATAGATGAGTATCATCTAGAGCAGGTACTTTCGTTTAATACACTGAGCGAAGCACCTTAGAGATTTGACACGCATCATGGCCGCTGAGCTCTTAGTCTAACTTTAGATGAGCAGTCTAGGTGGCAGGGCTAGAATTTATACACGCCAGCACGTACAAATAGACCACGTGTCGGGTGCCCCCACGAGGGTAGCGTAGCCTCGTGGGTGGACTGTAAGCAGAATTGATATCCACATCATTGGGAAGAGGTTCGAGAGCTTCTTCCTCTCCATTGAGTACGTATAAGGACCTTCTGCCTGAAGCTTTCAGAGCCCGGCAGTTTTTACTGTCTGTGGTACATCGAGTGGCGCACGCGGAATCGGTCCGTAGGGAGAAAGCGGGCGAATGGTTTATTGAGCACAGGAAAGGCTCCAACTAGAGGGAGAGACCAAATGGTATGTAGTATTGGAGGTCAGAGGGGCGAGGGAAGGTTGGAGGGATGTTAAAAATGTTCGCCAGCTCTGGCTTGGATTTACTTGGAGGTGCCTCGACCTCGACTTATATAATGGCTCAGTCGCACCGATTAGATTGCATTACAAATTGCACTGAAAAGGCGAGACAATCAACACTACGAATCATATTGTAACATGACATAAATGTACTAGCCACAATTCAATAATGCTTACAACAGCAAGGCACAACAAGGCATGACAGTTCCGTACACTCACGAGACCATGACAATGCACAAATTCACTCAACCACCTTACACTCTCTGTATTCCGCCACCACTCGTGTCCATACAGCAATGTGTGTGTATAGTTACCATTACGAGGCACATTACACTAGACCATATCTGGTGTACATTAAGCTGAGTATGCAATGTGTACACCTGGAAACCATATGGTAGTGAACAACGTGCCGAATAGCACAGCTGCACACGTGTACCACACAAAGTCAACATTAAACACAGCCCATGGTCCCCGGAACATTTAGTTGTCAGTGACAGCACAAGCACCTTATCCAACACCCCCCCTCTGTCACTGACTTCAAACGTCTAGGGGCATCAGGCCACTCTCACCTCGGAACTTCTCCAGCTTCACGCGACCAAGTGGTTTTGTCAGCATGTCGGCAACCATACGCTCAGTCGGGCAGTACTGCAACTCAATGGACTTGTCCTGCAAAGCCTCTCTGGTGAAGTGAAAGCGAATATCAATATGTTTGGTTCGTTTGTTCACAACTCCATTTCGAGCGAGGTCAATGCAACCCTGGTTGTCCACATACACAGTAGTGGGTTCAACCAAGATCTTCACGGCCTTGCTCAAGTGCATACCGCTTGCGTTGTCGATGCCATTCCACAATCGCCTAAGCCAGATCGCCTCCTTGGTCCCAGAGCACAGACTCACATACTCGCTTTGCATTGCCTTCGTCCACGCCTTGCAATCAGGGCGTGCAACTGCATCTCGAAACGACACGGGAATGTCATCACTGGCTGTAAGTAGAGCAGTTGGACGCCCATAAAACGAAGTCGGCTTCCGCATACGAGTAGACCTGCGCAATGGCACTGGCTGTTGCACATCTGGAGCATCTTCTGGAACGTCGGTGGAGTGATCGGGACCGCTTTCTGGGATCTCATCTGGAGGTGTGGCTGTGTCACTATCCTCAGTAACGGGTTCAACTGGTGGTTGAGAAGAGAAGGTTTGATCCGACTCGGACTTTACCCGGATTTCCATCTCGGCGTAGTCATCTTCACAATGATCAGTACTCTCATCTGAGTCATTGCGTTCATCAAACTTCACATCTCTTGACACGACCAACTTTCTCTTTTGCTCATCCCACAGCTTATAGACATGCGATCCAGCAGTGTACCCAATGAAGATCCCCTGCACGGCACGGTCCTCCAGCTTCTTCAGCTTGTGGTCCACCACCTTGTACCAGCACTTGCTTCCGAATACACGCAGATTGCTCACGTTAGGCTTTTGTCCATGCCACAACTCATATGGGGTCACGGTACTGGGCAATGCCTTACACGTCACTCGGTTGCGCACGTACACCGCAACATTCAGTGCTTCTGCCCAGAAGCTTTTGGGCAGTTTCTTGTGACGAAGCATTGACCTGACCAAGTCCATGAGTGTGCGGTTGAACCTTTCGGCGAGCCCGTTCTGGTGCGGATTGTAAGGCACAGTACGCTGATGTTCAATACCGTGTGACTCAAGTTCATTGGCAAATTTGTTTGAGATGTACTCACCACCATTTTCCGTTCGTAGCGCACGAAGTACGCACTCATTGGCAGTAGTAGTTTTAACTTGGGTACCTATTTGGTTTTGAACAAACTTGAGCCATTTCACGAACATCTGGAACGCCTCACTCTTGGTCTTGAGCATGTACAGGACACAGAACCGGCTGTAATCGTCG
>JAHNZQ020000004.1:1823986-1835659 GCA_019155205.2 Gracilaria vermiculophylla
ACTATACATACACATTGCTGTATGGACACGAGTGGTGGCGGAATACAGAGAGTGTAAGGTGGTTGAGTGAATTTGTGCATTGTCATGGTCTCGTGAGTGTACGGAACTGTCATGCCTTGTTGTGCCTCGCTGTTGTAAGCATTATTGAATTGTGGCTAGTACATTCATGTCATGTTACAATATAATTGGTAGTATTGAGTGTCTCGCCTTTTTAGTGTAATTTCTAATGCAACCTAGTCGGTGCGACTGAGCCACTATATAAGTCGTGTTCGAGGCACCTCCAAGTAAATCCAAGCCAGAGCTGGCGAACTTCATTTGCATCCCCTCAACTTTCCCTTGCCCCTCTGACCTCCAATAGGTTATGAGCCCAGCTAAACGCTAGAACCCTGGGTTCAATTCCCAGAAGTGACCTGAGCCTGGGAACTTGTACATGTGTACAGCAGTGGTCAAAAGTGGTTACTGTAAGCTTGAGGTCTCGTTCTGTAAGAAAGTACAGGGCGAGGGGGCGTGTTGATAGTTCAAATGGTGAACTGTGCGCCCTGTGTCACAAGAGAGTATAGCGCAAATAGCTCATCTGTTTTTCTAACACTCACACGCTTCTGTTCAGCGTGTAATACCAATGGTGTCCATAAAGGTGCCGCCGTATGATGCTTTCAGTTCTACCTCACAGGCCAAGCGCATTAGGTGATTCAGCCGCGCCTCACGGGGGAGAGCACAATTTTGGATGACCCTGAAACAGAGATCTTGACGACGTACCCGGAGGTGGTGAATTTCCTCCTGAAAAGGTACGCCAAGGACCAGGTGATAGCTGATACTGGCGTTGAAATCACCTTCCATAGACAGAACACGGGAATGACCGAGACGGCGTTTTCAAAGAAGCTTTTGACGAAGGCCCTACGGTTTGAGAACGTGTAATCCGAACGGCGATTGAAGTCGTTGTTTGTCTAGGGACTCCCTCCCTCGATCCGCGTTAGGGTGCCAAATCACTTGACAACGAACCGTTCGTTGCTAAAACATTGGTTCATAGACTAAGAGCGATGTGCTGGAAACACAGGCGATTAAGCCCGGCTGATTTACTGACGGGAAAACGAGCGAGCAATTTACACGTACAGCACTCTTGAATTCGTTTCCGAGATGGGAGACATTATGTTGTCATTATATGTCCCACGCATCGATTGGAGGAGTCCCTGCAATGTGTTTCAGTATCTTGAACTTTCTATCTTACCGGTATTGGCGTACTTTTGCAGCTCTTTCTGCCAAGCCAGCCCATTCGCAGCCATCGTTTGCTCGGTCGGCATCGGTGAGTCCGCCATCATGGTTGCCTACTGCGTTCTGCACGTTGTCAGAGAGGGAATAAACTGGCCGTCCAAGTTTTTGCACGAGCTCTTCCCAGCTAGCGCTTTGTTTTTAGTTCGTCGTGTTTTCCGCTTGACTAACAATTTGGTCGCTGTGATCTGTGAGGATTTTGGCGTTCCAAAATTTGGGTGCGGACACTCCCTTAATGGCCGCAGAGCTCGAGGCCCTACTGGATATGGCGCGTTCCCCCAAGAGAAGACCTAGCCAGGAGGTGGCCGTGTGGAATTACAATACCCAGTCGGTTGCTCCTAACCCGGTGCTTCAGGCTAGTGGCCATTTGGGTGAAGCGGATGATGATGGCACCTACGTGGTCAAAGTCCCAATAGTGCTCTCGTCTCCAGGATTCGACGAATCTTTGGAGGTACCGACTCCGGGTACCCTGGCAACGAAACCAATTCCGAGAGTGCCTCCCGGAAGCGGTTCGGTTCTTCCCACCCGTCGGGCATTATCGCAGAGCGGTAGCATATTGGTGACCTTTATGGGTCGTCATACTGCTCTTACGGCCGTAAACGAAGTTGTAAAGCCGTATTTTCTCTTGCGAGAAGAACTTGATCAATTTGCCATCGACTAAGAACTGCGCCATCTCCATCAGCGTTGTCTCCAGTAATCCGACCTCTATGGTCCTATACATGTGGTTCCCGCAATTGACGCACTAACTAGTCGTCCTCTCAAACTAGACAGTGACATGGGTATGAATGCTACCACTCGGGTTGCCCGGGACTCGTTTTAACGATAGGCTCACCAGATGGTCACCTAACACATGCATTTCCTCAGTCGCTTGCAGAGGAACGACCAACCAAGACCTTTGCGCTCAGCTTATAACATGGTTGTCTTGGATCTGTGAATCCGTTCGGTGCTTTTTCTCCTACTAGTACCTCCTTTGGGTGTACGGCCACTCCACCCGGTGCCGCTCCTGAGCGTTATCTCGTAGCGCGGATATCGTTTGGTCCCTTCTCCGAGCAAACATACATGTATACCTACCATAGAAGTGTGGCATTCGCGCGGCCTCCGCTGCCAACCTCAAATGGCTTGCCCTCCCAACTTCTCGGGAGAGTGAGATACGCACTTATGGCTCGGTGGTTCCATGGCCAAGGTGTAGCACTCCTTTCCAGGGATAGTACTCTCGTATATAAGTAGTCAGCTCCGCTTCGTGCGTTCCTTTCAGTACTGATTCTTTGTCTTTTTCTTCTTACTCCACTCGTCCATTCTGCATCTTTTCTGATGTTATTATTTCTTCTCACAGACTGTCTCAAAAACCTATGACATTTTTTGAAATGCCAAAAACCTACCAAACGTCTACTGCACATCTTCAGAATTGCATTTCAATAAATAATTAAGATGAAAACCCGTTTTAAAAAAATATGTTCATCGGGATCAATTCTCTACTTAGAGACGCTCAATATTTTATTTTGCAGCCTTTTTACTGTATAACGCTAGATCAACGTTTTGCCTTCGAATTCATAAATTGTTCAATAGATAAACATTTTATAGATTCCCTGCATATTTTTAATGCCGTTTTTGATGTCAAAATCTCTCCGAGACTACTTCCCATGCGCATAAACCAACTTCGGCAGCAGTCCCAAAACGTTTTCGATTGGGTTCAAATCTGGTGAGCGCGCGGGCGACTATAAACCAGATACATCTGACTCCAGTACGAAATTTTTGATTAAAACCGCATTGTGTACAGGCGTACTATCCCATTGAAAAAATGAATTTTTCTTCATGAAAACAGTGACAAAACGATAGCAAATAATTTTATAGCACTTCTTGATATTTTTCCGCGTTCGTTTCTGTTTCAATAAATGCAATGTCAGTGATACCCTCTTTAAAAATGCCCGCCTAGAGTATTAGATAGTCCCCACCAAAAGGTTTGAAATAAAATTCAGAACGTTTCTTACGAAGATCATGCCAATGAAAATTTTAGCAATCTGCTCCCTTCAAATAGATCTTCTTTTCATCAGTAAAAATAACATTTTTCCATTCATTTCTCAAGTAGGCTTTTTCCAACGCACATTCGTTAAATCTCTTTTCCTTTTAAAGGTCTTGGAGAAAGAAAGTTTTTTTCACTTTTTTAATATTTAAATAAAATTTATGTTGTTTATCTGCCTCCATATAGTTGATATTGAAACGTTGCGATTGAGACTCATACCCATTATTTTTGCACGATACTTTTCTTTTGCACAATTCCCTTTTAAATATTCTTTTTTTTTCTGCTGGACGTAGCTTCTTAGAGTGTCATGGAGATCGTTTTAATCCATGTAGAGTCCGAGTTTTGAAAAAAGTAGCAATTGTGATTCTTGAACGTTTCCGTTTTTGAGAGATGGCACTGTTGGAAGGGTTTTGACGTTTAATTTGATGATTTAAACCTGCTCTTGTCCTGAAATTGGAGGACCACGAGCCATTTTTAGGAAAGAAGACGATGTACATATCTATTTGAAGCGATTCTACGTAGACTACGTGCGAAAACAAGCACATAGTACAGTTTTGGCACACTTTTTAGGGCTCATATGATTTTGAAACGCATATTAAGTCCTCTTCTGCGTTTCTTCCTGTTTTTTTCGCGTTCTCACTCGCGTACAATAACTATTTTCCCATTCTTAGGGTGATGTTCCACAGTGACACCAAATGCTACAGTTGTTCAGTACTGGTCGCGACGGCCATTACCTGAGGGAGACGTTTTGTGTGATATGTCGCAGGGGTTCTTTATTATTTTATGCGGTATCATATCTGTACCACCGTACGCGGTAATGAATCCCATTGGTAGTGTATACATGGCCTGTGATGGTTTCCACAATCACCGGAACGGTTTTTAGCTCAGGTTGGGGAGTGGTGTGATTTTCCAAAAGATATTGTTGTGATGTGGGGTCTTCTGTAAGCACCTTTTCTCCCAAGGGTTCTGAGACGGGGCGGCCACCACTTGGGGACGAGAAGTCTTTGGCACACTGTCAACGGAAATGAGATTGGCGAGCACTCGTTCGCTGATGTTTACCGTGGTTCCGTCATGCCGCGACAACTCAAAATAACAAGGCCTCCATGGCTGTAACTTTGATTTCATCAGTTTTTCTTTCTATTTATCTTCCCGATCTTCGGCAGTTACTGGTCTGGCATTACCGGGGATATAACTACGTACACTTTGTCTCCGCGTTCCAATTGGGCTACACGCCTTACCTGTTGGTCCTAATACGCTTTGCCTCGCTGTTGATCATGGGTCATCCCTCCAGTAGCAAGGTTAAGGGTTTCCGAGCGGTATTGAAGAATGGAATTTTTCACCAGAGCGGATGTTCGAGTCCCCGCTGCCGGCTAGTTCGTCGGCCCGTTGGCTATGGCATTCCCAGATAGCCTAGAACTGATACACAGGTCGAACGATGTCGTTCTTGAGGACCTTTCGGAAAACAGATGACCTGCATGCGCTATACTCTTTTGCGACACAGGGTGCACAGTTCATTATTTAAACTATCAACGCGCCCCCTCGCCCTCTAATTCCTTGCAGAACAATAAATCGTGCTCACAATACCCAATTTTGAACTACTGCTATACACCTGTGCAACGTCTCAGGCTCAGGTCAATTTTGGGCGTCGAACCCAGGTTCCTAACGTTTTAGCTGGGCCTACAACGTGATGGAGGTCAGCTAGGAAGAAACATTGTTGGGCGGATGCAAAGGGAGCTCGTCAGCTCTGTCTCAGAGATATTAGGACGTGCCTTGACTACCACGTATATAGTGGTTCAGTCGCGAAAACTCGGTCACAGCAGAAATTTCACTTTAAAGCAAAGATACTTAATACTACCAATCATAATCTATTATGACATAGAAATGACGGACAGAATCTAGTAATGCTTGCAACAGCAAGGCACAACAAGGAATGACAGTTGCGTGCAGTCACGAGAGTATGACAGTGCATAAATGCACAGTTCCTGCTTGTCACTGCAATCCTCCGCCATGCACCAGTGTACTCCACGTCACTGCCGTCCACGTATGCACTCAGCCATCAATTCAGTCGCCCAGCAATGCATTTAGCCAGCAATGTATTCTACTAGCATTGACGTTAGCCAACAAGTAACATTTGGTTTTCAGTGAAAGCAAAGGCCCGTGCAACAATACCCCCCGTATGTCACTGACAGCAAAGGTCTAGGGGCATGAGCCCAATTTCACTGCAGAAATTCTACAGCTTCACATGACCGAGTGGTTTGGTTGGCATGTCCGCAGCCATGTTATCAGTGCGGCAGTACTGCAACGAAATGGACTTGCCCTTCTAAAACCTCTCTGGGGAAGAAAATTCGAATGTCAATATGCTTAATACGCTTGTTAACAACTCCATCTCGAACGAGATCGATGTAGGCTTGGGTCTCCACATACACAAGCCTAGGTTGAAAGATCTTTCATGAGCCCCACATCTAGACCACTTGCGTTGCCAATATTACACCAGATTCGCCTTAGCCACATGTCTTTCTTGATTCCGGAACAGATACTCACGTTCTCAGCCTCAGCATTGAAAAGTGCAAACCTTTCTTGCCAAAGCGGGCTCCAATACATTGGAGCTTCATTCATCATGAACACATAGCCACTGCTAGATTTTCGAGTGCAATTTTAGCTTACCCAGTCTGAGTCTACATATTCGTACAGCGTATTATCGGTAGTAGAGCCTTAGGTGAGGCCATAAGAGTTCGTGCCTATGAGGTATCGCAGAATATGCTTAACTGCCATCCAGTGAACATCTTCGGGTTTCTCCACAGACTTAGCTAGTTTGTTCACTTCATATGATACATCCGGTTGCGTTTCCACGGAAAATAAATCATACAATCGATCCCCGGGCGGTAATGACTGTTTATCAAAGGGTCCACACATTGAGTAAGGGCCACACTGCAGTCCATGGGAGTGTCAACTGGCTTTGATTGCAACATTCCAAACCGTTTGAGGTCCTTTCTCGTGTACGTAGACTGCGTGAAAAAAAGCATTGTTTTGCATCTATCACGATGAATCTCAAATCCAGGTATAATGTGTGCTTCCTCTAGGTCCTTTATGCAGAATCGATTTGACAGCTCAGCCTTTACACGATTCATTGTCTCCATACTGTTACTTGCAATACTTAAGTCTTTATAGTATAGATTAATTATCACATCCACACCTAGTACCACTCCGGTGTATACACGCTCGTCCGCGTGGTTGTGCTTCAGATCCATTTTGTCCACAACGAACGCGTATACCTTATCATGGCACTGCCTGGGTGCTTTTCGCTACCAATAGATGTATTTCTTTAATCGGCATACCAGTTCCTCGGTTCCAGCTTGGATGAACTTTTCTGGCTGCTCCATGTACACAGTCTCCTCAAGGTCTCCATTTAAAAACGGAGTATTTACATCAATTTGATGCGGGTAATAAACGCCTACTGCAGCAATGGAAAAATTTATCCTCAACGAATTGAACTGGACTATAGGTGCATATGTCTCTGAAAATTCGACACCTTCAATCTGTAAGAAACCTCCAACAACCGCACGAGCCTTGAAAGGCAATGTCGGCTCACCATTTGGACTGGACTCATTCTTTTTCACATACAACCACTTGCAAGAGACCATGTTTCTGTCTTCTGTCCTGGGCACTGACTCCCATCTGTCATTCTCCATCAGCGACTCATACTCACTGGCTATTGTCTTACTCCATGCGTTGAAGTCAAAACGTGAGAGAACATCAAAATAAGATGACAAAGTGTCATCACTGTCAGTGAGAAGAGCTGTAGGACGACGGCAGTCAGGCTTCTTTCACTGAGTGGTGGATCTTTGAAGTGATTGCAATGCCCCAACTGAGGCTTCCGTGGAAACATCGTGGTCACTTTCTGGAGTTTCATAAGCGTGAAGCACATGTGCAGAGGCATCATTTTCAGTAGCATTGGTGGTTTTCTATGGTATGGGAATGTCTTCAGGTTTGGAGGTGTCGACAAAGTCAACTTCTAAATAGCCATTATGACCTGAATGATCAAATTCATTTGCTCAGACATCAGATTCATCACGTTTTACATCGCAAGACACAATTCTCCTGCGCTTCTGTCTGTCCCACGTTTTGCTACCGTTGGAGCAACTGATATATCCTATGAATATTGCTTCTTTTGCGGGATCATTCACATTCCCGACTTGTGATCCACTACTTTAATCTAGCACTTGCCGCCAAACATGCCCATATGACCCAGGTCAGGCCTGCCTCCCCTCTGGAGCTCGGAAGGTGTCCCGTTACTTGGAAATGCTTTCCATGTCACATTTTTGAGCATATAAAATGTAACGTTTAGTGCTTCTCCCCAGAAGCTTCTGGGCAGTTTCTTAAGAACCAAAATTGAGCTAACCAATTTCATGCATGTACGGTTAAAACTTTCAGGAAGACCATTCTAATGTAGATTGTAAAGTACAGTTCGTTGATGCTCAGTACCGTGACTTTCAAGTTCTTTGCGGAATTGTTTGGACAAGTACTCTCCACCTTCATCGGTGCGCAATGCAAGAAATACACCCTGGCGAGAGGTAATGGTTTTGACATGTCTGCCGTGTTGATTCTGCATATACTTCGGGCAACCTGACAAGCATCTGAAAACCGTCATCCTTCGCCTTGAGTATGTATAAAAAGGAAAACCTGCTGTGGTCATCGATGAATGTGGCAAAGTAGCGCGAGCCTCCCAAAAGAATCTACTTGAACTGGACCAGAAATTCCCAAATTTACAAGGTCCTATTGATGCTTTGCTCGTTCTACCCTTTGTTTGGGAGTAGCCATACGTGTACACTAGCCCAATTCACACGAATCACATATATGCTGCTTGGAAGTTACATCAACATTTGTACCGGTCGCAACACCATTTTCAGCCAACTACTTAATGCCATGCACATTTAAATGAGCCGTTTGAGCGTGCCAAAGAAACAGATGATCGGAAGCGAACGCTTTCATCTCCTGTTCGTGTGCACTTTCGTGAGCTGCGGTCTACAGGTAATACAGACCTTTCTGTGGCGTCATATGGCAATCAATTTAGAGTCATTAAATATTTACATCTTTTGTTTTTCGAACCTAACACGAGAGTCAAGGTCACAAATAGCAGACACTGACATCAAAATATAACGCAGGTTTGGCACGTGCATTATTTCATTCGACTGAAACTATCATGATGACTCGTTCACAGCAGTGTCGAACTCTACGCATTCATGACCACGAGACTCCAACTTGGAATCATTTCCAATGCATAATCCAGAGTCACGCTTGCCCTCATATATTTGGAAAATATCACGGTCGTTAGTCATATGTGCTATGGTGTCAGACTCAATAATTCATTCAGTGATGGTAGCTCTGTCACAGACATTTGAAATGAAACAAACAAAGTCAGAATCATTTTTACCCTCCCCTTTCTCATCGATGAGATCCGTTTGCACACTGGCGTCAGTAACAGCCCGTTGACCTTTTTTTGCCGCATAACGTTACCTTTTGAAACATTTTCTCTGGATATGACCCTTTCCTCCACAATAGTAGTAACAAAATTCGTACAAGAATGCCTGCAGACCAGAGCTGCCTTGCTCCGGGACTGCTCTTGTAGCACGATCACTCATATGTTGCTTTTTAGCAAAACAAAACTCCTCAAAATCTCGAGCGTGAGCTTTCCATCGCAAATGTTAGTGTCAATTTCGAACAATGAGGTACTCAAAACGTTCTGGAAGGCTACATAGAATGGCTATGGTAATGTCCGCTTCTTCAACCACGAGGTCCAGGCTGTTCAGATCAGACGCAAGGGGACAAACGCAATTGATGTACTGCACCAAGTTCTCGTCCTCTCGTATCTTGGCTGTGTAAAGTGAACGCCTAGCATTCATACAGTTTAGCAAGGTACTACACTTAAACACATTTTGAACGGCCTTCCACATGTTGGCAGCTGTGCCGGTGTCCCTTAAGTGATATTAATGTTCATCACAAAATGAAAGCCGAATAATGGCCCTGGCCTTGGCTTCTTTCTTCTTTCATTGAGATACTTCCCCCTTTTCTGTGGGTTTAGTGGTGCTGAGCTGATCGCCGAGATCCCTGAATGCGAGCAATAGGTCAAGTTACTGCTTCCATGCGTGGAAGTTATCCTCCCTCCGCTTCTGAATTTTGATCCCACTGAAAGAATCCATGACAATTTTTGGTCCCAAATAGGACGTAGATTAGCACAAAAGTAAACATGGCAGCAGAAAACAACAACAAAAATGACAAGAATAACAAGAACAAAATATTGAACTAACACTGTTTGTCAGCGGGCACACTGGCAGGCGAAACTACCTCTGCTACCCTAGGGATTGTACGCCTGGCCCCCAAAGTTCTTCTGGGTAGAAAGCGCTTATCTGCTGTCTACCTCTTTCGACGCTCAGAACGAAGGAGCGTCAGTCTCCATAAGATTTACAGATGATGGTTAATGACCAAGGATATACCTTCACCAATTTAGCCATCTCTAGCCTCTTGCGAAAACTTGCGCGATTTCAACCTGAAGTTGTTTCGATCCCAAGGTACTCTGCGGACGAGCACCAATAATGGTAGCCTGCGGCTTCACCGGGGGTAAGCCTGTGCTACGTCGCCCTGCGTAGGACCTGGATCCCTGGATCGAAAGCTCGTTATGGGTATCGTTCACAACAGTCTAAACACCGGAACCGAGGTCACGTTCATACACAGATCAACACAAACCAAGTGCAGCACGCCATGACACTTCGTCTGCAGATGATCTCGCGGTGCTTATGACCTCTTCCGACCAGCACCTTTGCCTTGCCTATAAAGTAGTACTGGAGGGGATACCGATAGGCGGAAATACCTGTTTTGGGTAAAGTCTCCATGCAAACGTCCCCGATTTCTCAGATCCACCGCTCGGTGCACTGGTGCAAAATGAGGACCGAAAACGAACAAATGCTGAGCACAAATCACGGTGCCCATAAGTTACCAATACACGAGCCCAGTCCAAATTATCTCATTCAAAAACGACGGGTGGCCCCAAACAAGAACAACAAAAGGCGACTGCAAAAATCAAAAAAAACAGCAAAACGTGATGGACACCAAGGGCCAAAACGAAGGCGCAAAGCACGTTTTAAAAAGAAAACGTCGAGTCACGATTGCCAAAAAGCTCCCAGAGAGGTACGCAAAATCGGTAAGGAAAAATATGAAACACCCACCGAAGCAACAGAAAATAGATACAACCGAAACGATTTCAAACCACACAACAGCGATGGAAATGACGCCAGAACTAACGGCGGAGTTCATGATGGCGAAGAGAAAACGCTAAACGGATGTACGACGGTGTGAGAAAGTGGCAGGAATCAATTTACGAACGATAGCTGAAGATAAACGTGTGGAGGGGCCCATAACCTAATGGAAAACAGATGTGTTATATGCGCTAGACTCTCTCGTAATAAAGGGTGCACAACGCACTACTTGAAATGTCAACAGACCTATAACCCTGTAGATGGTCGGCGTACGGTAATGGCTGAAGAAAATCCCTTCTGTAGATTTGGTGTTCCGCGACATCAACAAGGTTGTACTAAGTTGTTCTGCTTGACCATTGGTTTGGGGATGGTACGAAGTGGTGAAGTAATGCTTCAAATGCAGCTGGAGAAAAACATATTGGAAAACCTCTGAAACCAAGTTGGATCCATTGTACATAAGGAGGTATAATGGCGCACCATATTCATACAGCCTGGTGGTTCAGAATGCTTTCGCAAAAAGAGTCGAAAGGTTGCTTTTCAGAAGAACGGCTCGAATCAACTTCGAATCCGTATCCATGGGCATGCACCTATGTTTATTTGGAGTTGCCGGTAAATATCCTCATAGGCCAATAGCGATGAGCTTCATTGAGCTGGCAGCAAAGAAAAATATTAAGTACTTTCTATACTTGTGCACCCGGCCACGAGTTTTGGCACGAGATGAGCAACTAGCCACAAAACATCAAGATTCATGTGCAACCAATGGCCAGCAGTACTTTTACCATAAGGTTAAATACATCTGAGAGCGAGCTGGAGGATCCAAAAGCACAGAAGTCGGTGCTAGATGCCTTATGTGCCGGCGTAGTGAGCTGGAGACCATTGTTTGGAGCAGCTCATCTACAGTAAAGTCTGTTTCAAAAGTATAGGACACCTGGCATTTTGATGCAAATCATCGTTTTTAGTACTGTAGTGCTACCAAAATTAGTTTTCAAAAAACTTCAAGTTAAAAAACAGTTTCAAAATCATAGGACATTTCCCTTTCAACCTTCATTTTGCCTTCTTCAGTAGATGATTTTCGCTTTTGTGTACCAAATAATACTAATTCAACGCTTTTGCATTGCGTTTTTCTAACTTCCCATA
>JAHNZQ020000004.1:1840020-1852539 GCA_019155205.2 Gracilaria vermiculophylla
CCTTTCCTCCTCTGGCGTAGGGGGTGGCAGTATCCTTTCCTCCTCTGCCCGGGGTCACCTTAGGTGTTGATAGAGGGAACCTCTCCTGTACGGATGAATAACTTTGAAACGCCGCTGCGGGGAGCAGTTGCGCGGTTTGGGAGCGAACCTCCGCACGGATAACATCTGAGATCACCTCAAGGAAAGGATCGGAATCCAGCAAAGCATCCACAGCACAGTGAGCGCTCTCCGATGCGATGTCCTCCACAGGGGCGTGGCGGCGCGCTCCGAAGTGGGCTTCAACCCCTGCAGGTATTCTTTCGACCAGCTCCTGTGAGAGCCAATCCGTAAGGCGCGGGGCCAGGGACTCCAAGAGGGTGTTAGCCTCCGGGTGTTCCCATCCCTGCAGCTCCTGAGGTGGCGGCTGCGATGCCGTGGGCGGTTCTTCAAACTCCACGTCGGCGTTCTCCAGAGGTGCTGCGGGTGATTCCGCTTGCCTCCGATCATGCATTCTCCTAAGGCGATTCCTGAAACGCTCCACACAGAGGAGCCAGGATTCCGAAGGAGACTTTGAGGGTCTTCCAGAGTGGCGGCCATCTCCTGGGGAGCGCTGCGCGTGCTGCGCCCACCAACAGAGCTGGTTGCGTGAGGATCCTGTAGGGGGGTTTCCATGGGATGTTCTGAGGGGTCCATAGAGGAGTAGGTTGGGGGTGATTTGCTTCCACTTCCGGATTACCTTAAGGAAGAATTCCACTGTTGGGGGTTGGTCGTTGCAAACTAGAAAAGCTGTTCTGCTGCGACTTGTGCGAAACCTTTAGGAACTGTGACCTTCTAAGTCGGAAGACCAGTTGTGGTACTTTCAGCCCTCCTGTCGAGGTAGTAAAGCACAACGTCCGTTAGGAATTTTTGGTGACTCCAAAGGCGCGTATTCCTAAAGGTGGTCTCCGGTATCCGCTGTCGCGAGGCGGGGGAATTCTGAAAGGAATCCGCAAACACCAAGCGGAAGGGGAGGTTCACTGGGCGGACAATGCTCCTACAGGCGCTGCTATGATGCGACCTGGGGATCGGCGGCTTAGAAAACTGCGTAAATAGACAAAAGACTCCAACCGGAAAATGTAGAAGAAGACTCATGGGTGCTTCTCTTTACTTCCCCAGAGGTGGAGCTCAACCGGCAGCTTAAATATCTAGCCGGGAGCCTGCCTCGGCAGGTCGCACTACTGTGCTAAATACCTGCATAAAATATCTAAAATAAATAATAAATTCTACCGTACCTTAAAGATACTGTATCGCACGCGGGCTAGATTATGCACCACGTGGCCCAGCTAGTAAAATACGAACCCTCCTTAGGAATATTATACCTTAAGGCCAAACCACCATATTTCCGTAGGAGCCACTGTACTACAAATGCCTTCCGAAAAGTCATTTTGGTCACATATAAGCTCAAAATATTGAAAAACGTTTATTATTGCGATGGGGTCATCACCAGTGTACGTCGTTTCTCTGATTTGGAACCTAAGGCGATGATGCTCCATAGCTATATTATGTGTGTCCCTATCGGTATATGAGGCTTCACCGTTGTTTAGGCTGTAGGTACGGTACCCGACAGCTATAAAAAATAGGTCATTTAATAGCTGCACTATCTTCAGTTTTCCATCACTTGAATCGGAATGGGACAATTCGAGTCGTTTTTTTTTCCCTTGCGGCGACGTTCTCTTTTGTGACTGGATTCTTTCAATTTCTTCGTCTGCGCTCTTTCGTTTGGTCTACCGAGAGGTCCGTTTGAGATTTTAACCTAAAACTTTTCAAGCACGAGCATGTGGCTCGTTTCTTTTTCCGATCCGGTTTCTTTCTTTTTAGCTTTAACTTCCATCGGTACTCATTCTTTGAGTCCGAATAGTCGCCATCACCAGAGTCATCTCCTTCGGCTTCCTTTACAGCATTACCATTTGGATGTAGGTCGTAATTAATTACGGGGCCCTCTTTCTCCTGAAAGTGTGCCCTTTTTCCTCCTGCATCTCATGGTTCCGCACCACCCGCGATTATGAAAAGGACGGTCTGGTCAGCCAGCAGGTTACACCTCTCGCCTGCCACTTGGCCATATAAAGATCCATTGGTACTATAAGAGTAGTTGATGGTCGCCCTGGACTAGAATTCTCAAGATGGGGCTCTTTAAATGATTCTGTTAGCATCTGGTTGATATACACCCAGGCGTCCCGTTCCAAAATCTGGTACACCAATGCTGAAATCGGCCCGGTCAAATACATCTGTGAATGGTCAACCAGTATGGCTTAATCAGGTTGATTTACAGGCCGGGAAGCGTCATTCAAACACTCCGTACTCACTCTTTGGTCCCCATTTGGCTTCCCAGATCGACGCCACGGCCCAATCTGGTATCTTCTTCCTTTGTCAGTGGAGGTATGGCCTCTGTGCCGTTTTGCTGGCTGCAAGGGAAGAACGTATTAGTTTTTTTTTTGAAACAGCTCCGCTGAGTTGCCCAAACTCGGTTTCTCAACAGAAAAGGTGCTCTTGGCTCATAAGGAACGAGATATTACACCTTTTCGTGGTAGGCATGATTCCAGTTTGTTTGCGTTGGTGCTTTGCACAAAATGTTTACAGTAGTTGTCGCAAGCAAACAGTATTTCAAAATCTCCTCTTCTTCGGATGTTCTGTTCTCAACAAATCGGTATGCTACCCTACTCTCTAAGTTGAGAGACAAATATATGGTACAGGGAGCAGCGCTAGCGGATCCGTTTGGTGAAAAAAAGGAAACTACTGGTTTAGGAAGCGTAGGAGTGGCTCATGCTACTAGGAGAGACTATAAAGTCGAAAATAATAAGAGGAGCACCGGAACTACTGTAAACACAGGATGCCCGGCAGGTTGACAGCCATCTATTGGTAGTAGCGAATGCAGTGCGTGTGGGTCAGTGACGCCTGTTAAAATAGCTATTCAACCTGGTGGTCGACTGTAGAAAATACAGGGGTCGAAACGTATCCAGAAGGTGTTTAACTTTACTGCATAGTGGAAAGGGAGCTCACGCACCTATCTAATCATGGTACTAAGCTCCGATTCCCTGCCGCTCATCCACGTGCAAACATTGCCAGCAATGTTCCCGAACGCCGTTCCCTGTAGCGTGTTGAAATAAACTAAAATATACGAGTTCTACTTATTCACTACCAAGTACCTTTTACATATTCTACAACGGCCACAGCGCACTCCAATCTATGAGCTGAAGTGCGTTTCAAAAACATAGTACCCCTAAACTGTGTGCCAAAACTGTAACGTAGGCTAGAATTTGGACATAGTCTATGTAGAATCGTATCGAAAAGATATGCACACCGTCTTCTTTCTAGTAAAAATGGCTCGAGGTCCTTCCCTTTTCAAGCAAGAGCAGCTTCAAATCATAAACCTAAACGCCAAGAATCACTCCAACAGTGCTATCGCTCTAAAATTAAAGCGTTCTGGGGTCACAATTGCAACCTTTCTCAAAAATCTGACCCTCTATGGATTTAAGCGATCTCCGGGACGACTTAAGAAGCTCAGTCACGCACAAAAAAGAGAATTGAAAAGAGAACTGTTTAAAAGAAAAGTATGGTGCAAAAAATTTTGAATGAATCTCAATCTCAACTTTTCCAAATCAACTACATGGAGACAGATAAACAACACAAATCTATTTAGGTTTAAAAAATTGAAAAACAATCTTTTGTCCAAGACTATCACAAGGAACATTGGTTGACTGGGGTGATGGAAAAGCTTACTAGGAGAATGAATGGGAAACGTTACTTTCACTGATGAAAAAAAGTTCAATTCAGACGGACCAGATTGCTACAAATTTTATTTGCATAATCTTCGTAATGAAAGTTCTGAATTGTACAACAAGCATTCTAGTGGAGGCTATGGAATGGTCTGGGTGGGCATTTCAAAAAATGGTCTCACTGATGTTGCATTTATTGAAGCAACCCTGAACGCGGGAAAATATCAAGAAGTTCTATATAATTATTTGGTACCTTTTGGTTTATGTTTCCATGAACAAAATTCCATTCCACGACAGGATAATGCCCCAGTACACACTTCGTCTTGAGTCAAAATTTTGCTACAGGACTCAGAGGTATCTGGTTTAGAGTGGACGGCGCGTTCACCACATTTGAACCCAATCGAGAACGTTTGTGGACTGCTAGCGATAATGGTTTATGCTCATAAAGAGCAATTTTAGTCAGTTATTAAACTCGAAAACTGTATTAAGTATTGCTGGAAAGATACAACAGTTTTAACTGTTGAACATCACATCCATTTGATGCCGAAAAGTTCCATTAGCGCTATACATCAAAAAGGATGCAAAATAAACAATTGAGCGTCACGCAATAAAGATTTGTTAGTGATGATCGCATGCTTTTGAAACGGTTTTTTGACTTTTATTTTTTCTGGAACCAAGTTTTGTAGGCGTAGAGTTAACGTTCGGTTTATTTTTTTAAATTTCACATCATGTCATATTTTTTTGAAACAGTCTGCCGTTCACGCACTGTATTAGTCAGTTAACCAGTATGTTAGCCATCAGTCGTATTTGTTCACTATCTTCAATGCGTCTTATTTTTTCTTTGCGATTGGTTAACGTAGGCCTCTCCGTTGTTTTGCACTTACAGCCATACGTATATGAAATGCACGCCCATTTTCTGGGTTATTTCCGAATACAGAATTTACATTAACCGAGGAACTCGTGTTAAGCAGTAAATATGATTACGTCCCACGCAAGCGTTTGGCGGCCCACATCTTATACGTGTGGCTTGGATCCTGGTCCGGTGGACGGCGGTCGCCCAAATGGCCGGGTATTTTTTTTTATTATTTAGGATTTTTCCTATTTATTTAAGTAGCGCTACAGTACTTAAGGGCGCCGGCATCCCTGCCACCGTCCTCAGTAAATGGTAATCAAGGTTCCGCCTCTGAGCCTTCCGCCTACGTCGGTAGTTGCCTCTCACGAGAGATGTCCCGTAGCGTACAGTTGCTCATCCGCCTTGTTCTCTGAGAGTGCCAATTCTTGGGTATACGACCAGTTTTACTGTGCGCGCTCCTTTTGTAAGGATGTTTACGATTTTTATTGTTTGCCTCACGGCTACCGCCCTTTTTCCTCCCTTTATGGTATATTCTCCACTTTGTGGATCTCACGACCCCCGCTCCCCTTTATTCCCGTCTCCTTCCTCCAAGGAGACGCCACACATTCAGACACCAACCTAGTGGGGACTCTTCTTCTACCTTTTCCCGCCTAGTGCCGCCGGATAACCTCGGTTTTACACACGAAATCGTCGTGGTGTCGTTCGAGACGGCTCTACAGCCAAACTACCTTTGGTGATGAAGATTTGGACGTCTTCTTGGGCTTTTCTTGCTTGCGGGCTATTGCCCTACGGTATAAGGAAATAAAAAGTTTCCCAATTGCTGTTGCTTGCTTTTGGTCAGCGCCGTATGGAGTGACTGCGCATAGAGTTTGAACCAAGAAGATGATCACGGTTGTGTACTGGGTCCTGAAACAAGACATATAGCATATGCACAGTAGTATGGTAATCTCTACAGGAGCACCAGTTGGCCGCATCACTTGTGACCCAGCCGTCAAAGGCTTCGTCTGAATCAGTGCCATCACCATATATCCAAGTGATGAACGAGACATTTCACCGAGGGCTTCAATAGACTACCTTGACATCTCTATTCAGTGGTGTGTAGCTAGAAGATTAAGTTGGAAGACCAGTCGAGCTTTATGTCGAAGATGGCCCGGTAATTTACCACCGAAAACAAAGAACTAGTAAATACGCAAGAGAAGCAATTACTGGTGACCCTGGTGGTGAAGTTTCATTGAAAGTCGAGGATAAGTATCGACGAAATCAGAAAAGAAGTAAGAAAAAAACCAACAAAAAGAAAAAACGAACCGATGGGTGTGAATTCGACGCTTCAAAGTCCGAAGCCAAACCGAATCTTTCTGCAGAAAATGAGCAACAGGGTAGAAAGACAATGCGACAGAACTGTCCAAGGTGGGAAAAGCTCGTTGAAGGGGAAATTGCAAACGGCGCTTCTCGTCGGATTCGGGTTCACATGAAAATTTGGAAGTTCTGCAGCCATTGAATAAATTTGCACGAAAGCTAACGATTGCAGGCCGAAAAAAATGTCTCATCGTGACGCCTTCTATACGGTAGTGGTCCAAAAATAAAAAAAAACGTCGCACAATCAGCACCATATTTTTTATATAGGATTAAATGATTTTTAATGGTGATTACTTCATCGCAATTATGGATTTTCTCCAAATATTTAAGCTTATCTGAGACAAAAATAAAGTTTTAGAAGGCATTTCAGGATCCACTTTGAACATCTGGCGCACTCTCGATGGGGCTGTGCGATCCCGTATAAAAACCAGAGACAGACAGGGTCTAAAAGGGGAAAAAAAATTGAGCTTTATGTACCATTCCACTTTTATTGAGTCTCACTTGAGGTGTATCGGGGCTGTCACGTTGCGTTCTCTCCGCGTCTTATCTATGGACGGTTTCGTTCAACAAAGAACACTTTCACGGGTTGGTGGGCTAGCTTATTCACGAAGTGGTATGCCAGAGCAAGTATATATCTCCTCAATGAGGTATGTTACCGGTATGGAGCATGGGTAGTTCCCATTTTGATAGGGTAAATAGTGAATTGTGCGCATTGTCTCACAAGAACATATAGCGCACAAAGCTCATCGGTTTTCAAACAGGTCATGGGCCCAGATAAACGCTACTAATACCGTAGGTTCGATTCCGCAGAAGTGACTTAAGCCTCGAAAATTGTATAGGTGTACAGAAGTTGTCAACATTGGTTACTATAAGCTCGAGGTCTCGTTCTGTAAGGAAGTAGAGGGCAAGTGGGCGTGTTGTATGTCCAGGTACTGAACTGTGCACCATGTCTCACAAGAGAGTATAACGCATAGATCCATCTGATTTCCAGCATTTCACGTGCCCGTGGCAAAAGATTCGAGAACCTGGTATAGTTGTTACGGTTGGCGGTATTCTGAACCATTCACAGATTCAAAACTTCAGACTAGTGATAAATAAAATTGACGGGTTTCAGAATCCACGGTCTCGAAGGCGGTGCGAAGACAGTGGGAATTTTCTCGACAGATCACCTGGATGCTCTTCTCCACTTTTGGGTGATTTCGTTATTGATAACCTCTAAAACATACAGTTATAACTCCGGTGTGGGTAGATATGCTCCGGCGTATCAAGCGTGATATCCCAAGTAAGAATGCGACCGGATTTCTTTTGATCGCCGAATTCTTGGCCCCTACTATGTAAGCAAACATTGTGGTGGTGGACGTTGGTAAGGAAAACGGAGTGAATAATGATTAATATAACTCTGGAACATTATCGGCGATTGGTTCGGAATTTCTAGGATATTGTTACTCCGCTCACTTTTCGCCTTAAAAACGACATCCAGTTCAATTAAAACCATTTAGATTAGAGAAAGCGAGAGCTTTTGCGACTTTCATTGAGGCTGTCATATCATTGCCAATCGTGTCTGTGCCAAAAATATTATTACCTTTGGAAGTAGAGAATAATTTTTGGCGTATAAAATTAGGGGAGCTTGATACCAAACGTTGTAACACTGCCGAAAGCATCCGAAGAATTACTGGTCACATTTGCTCAGCGTCCATAAATGAAACTAGTAAGTTTCAGAGAATGAGTAACTTGCCATCGTCGGGGCGTTTCCCACTCTTCACCTCTACCTTTTCTGTAACCACTACAAGATTCACACCGATCACGCGGCTCTACGATGGTGCCTCAAAATAGCCAGGCAGTCAGGTCGGATGTTGCAGTGGCATTTCCATTTTTCCGATCTTCAATTTACCTTTCTGTTCATAAAAAGCGCTCCCAAAACGCAAACTGATGCATTTTACTGCCAAGAAATTGCAACAGACGCAGAACCCGTATAATAATTGGAAATAACGTGCTTAATGGTAGACTCCGAATGTGAAGAGCTGGAAGAGAATTTTAATGGCTTCAGAGATGTTCTCTGTGATGATGTCCTCATCAATAAGCCTTCTGCCTTCAGAGAGAATTCGTTGGCACCTACATCCTCCAAAGAGAGAATTGGAAAGAAAATTCAAGACCAAATGTGTTTAAAACTTGGCGCGGGCCTAAATGGACCATTTACCATCTCACTCTTTAAAAACCATCAAGGATACTTCGTTAGGTGTGCTTTTTAAACTGTAAATCTCATAGTTACTCCCTCGTTTGAACATCCCATACCACACACGGCCAATTATGTGAAATGGGGAGCTCACCCTGGAGAAGGAAACTTATTCTGGACCCTTGGCAGGGACATTTCATGGACTACAGTGGCAAAAGACTGCTATGCAATTTGTCACTTATTTAAATAGTGCTCGAAAAATATTTTCATTCTACGTAAGTAGTCTGATAATGGAATGGTGTGTCACACAATGATTCCTTTGGAATATATTGGAATTGGTATTCTTGGAGATTTCATTCCAAGAAGCCGAAATTGTTGGTTTTGATATCTTTGAAAGTACGTACTCTCGACGTTGGTGAGAACTGGTCCATCAGAACACATCACCACCACAGTTGTTGCGCAGGCGTTCGAATCCCATTTTGTTTTTATGGTATGGCCCACAGGTACATTTTCCAGCGAGAACTGATCTTAACTCACAGCTGAGCTGTTTAAAGATGTTCTCAGAATGCTTGATATCAGGAATATGAATACTAAAATATATCATCCAGAATGGAGTGGACAAATGGATCGATTTAATCGTACTATGCTCAACCCGCTCCATTCATATGTTACTGATACTCAAAAGGATTGGGATTCGTATACTGACGATGAAGCATATGTGTGCAGCACCGAGGTTCATTGAGATAAAATTCTATCCCGGATCGTGCTAGTTCTCTCGCAGACCCCGCCCCTTATGGTTATCTGATTGCCAAAGTCTTTATCGTAGTACCCCTCACCGAGATTGTATCCTGAGTCTTGCACGGAGCGGTTGACCAAAGTGGTAAATGTTGTTAAAATTTAAATGCATAAAGGGCAGGCACGTACAAAAATAACTTCGACTCCTAGATACGCAGACCTGTGCATCCACCGACAGAAGGATATTTTGTATTTTCTGGTACGGATTTCTTTCACTTTGTCACGAAACTTCGTCACAAGCTCTCTTCTATTGAAAATTGACCTGTAACGTTTATCTATGTCGCTTGTGAAACTCTCGTCAATGACCTGTTTCAATAACTATGAGCGGATTTCACTCGACCACGTAAGTTGGGGCTCCATCCCGCCGAGCGTTTAATTGGCTTCCATCTTTACACCAACGAAGTTCTCTGTATCTCCTTAAATGGATTATCTGTCCAGTCCGTCCTGTGTGTTACCTCATTCGATCCGAGAACTAGGTATCAGTGGGGCGAGGGGAAAGTTGAGGGAAGGCAAAGGACGTTTGCCAGCTTTGGCTCGGATTTACTTGAAGATGCCATGCCCACAACTTATATTGTGGGTCAGTCGTGCAAAGCTCGGCAGAGCAGAACTTTCAGTGAAAGGCAGTGAAACGTTATACTAGTGATTATATTCTAACATGGCATGGATGTGCCAGCCACAATTCAGGAGTGCTTACAACAGCGAGGTACTGCAAGACATAAAAGTTACCTACATTCACGAGAGCATAGGAATGCGCAAATTCAAAAGTCCTGCGCGTCACTGTAACCCTTTCCCATGTGCCAGCGCAAACTCAGCCAGCAATCCAGTATTCTGGCAATGTATTTGGCAACCAGTGTTTTCAACTAGCACTGCCGATAGCCAACTATTAACGCCTGGTTATTTAGTGACAGCAAACGCACTTTCGCCAACACCGAAGTCTTTTTGACTTGAAAGATGCAGTCAAACCAGTCGAACCATTACCACGCCCGGTATTAACTTTCTTACACTCTCTATAACTAAAGCTGATGCGCATCAGTCCAGACACGGATGTACAGCACCCTGTCCCTTAACCTAAAAATGGGGGGCGCATGTCATTAACATTGCTGGCAGATCTTCCAGTTTCGGACAAAGCAGGTCAGGAAATCCGAACTGAGGTGACGGAGGACTCTAAAACGCTAGAGATGGAAACCTTCGCGATCTTCAGCCTGCCTTCACCAAGAATGAAATAACATCGGCTCCTGTTCAGTAGCATGACGTTTTCAGACGCCCCCAACGTAGATGTTATACTAACACCTCGAAACGCGACAGAACTGTGTCAGCCCAAATCCCAATGATAATGAAAACCGATTAGGATGCTGCAGATGAAGGCGCTGAGGAAATGAAATCGGTCTGGTCCATTATGAGACGATGTATCTCTCCCAACTTATGTAAACAGACATAAATGTGTTGTTCGAAAATGATTTCACGCGCATATGAGAAAAGCGCTACAGGCAGCCCCAAAAGTCGCTTTTCATAGATACCGCAAAACAATCCTGATAGTTTGAGAGAATTAGGGGATTATGAAATTTTTCTGTGGCACCTAAGCTCGCCAATCACACAGAATTTGCGCATTTGCTCATAGCGCATGGGGTTTTCCGTGCAGCATGCGCTCGTTCGTCGTCTAATCAGGAACCTGCATTCATGCATTGCGTATCCCTGGCCGACTGTCACCACAGGTTCTCGACTCTGACGAGCTCGCTTGTCTCAAATATGTGAAGCGTCATCCTGCGGGGGATGGAGGTTTCATTCCGCGAAAAATTCCGACAGATTTCTGTATGATGAAAAACATTTGTCAATACTCTGAAAGATGCGATTTGGACGTGTTTCACCAAACACATGACTCGTCGATCCATAAGTTTATCCGACTCTCGACCTGCTTCACCAGTCGAATTTAGCCATTAAAGAAAAACTCGGGGCAGCACCTCCATGACCCGCAAAAGGCTTCCAAGGACACCTAGTTGGAGAAAAAAATCATAGGCTCACGAAAGGAAGAGGAAACACGACAAGAGGTCTGTCATCAATCGTATAAAGTGACATTTTAGTTAATCGAGAAATGTGTGAATTTACAAAATCCGTGGATACGAATGTCCTTCACTGAAGGAGAAATGGGAAGTCATTGAGCGTATACAACGATCCAAGGCATTTCTGTACCAATCTTGTATTTGAAATGGGGTACCACCCACGTGAAAAAGGCCCAGATTGGGTAAGCACAAAAAAGACTATGGCTAGGCCAATACCCAGTGCAGGTTGGAAAAGAGAAGCATTGAAGTCTCTTTTGTAAAGAACGCATGTACTTTAAAACGAGTATCTAATAAAGACGTCATAAAGTGATCAATCGGACAATCCCTGCTCGGGATTCCCCACTGCATTAAATGCTCATCACATGTCACGGCATAGTGGTTGAAATTGGCTACTGTATCGGACCAGAATTTCCAAGGAGTAACTGAAAAGTTTAACGATGAAAAGTGGTAGGAAGGCAAGGTTACATTTGTATACGGATAAAAGAAGACTTGTATTGTACATTTAGCTAAGGGAGAAATGTTAATCCGTCTATCTGATATGCCATGTTGTTCTACTCGTTTCAGTCGGGTGGGACTCAAGTTTCCGTCGAAGAACGAACGTTTGGTGCGGGATAATTAGCAGCGATGTAGACCATTGGTCTCACAAATCCATAGCATTGGCGGGATTCTGAAATCTCAAAGCCAGGAGCTGGTCGCAAAACGCCTCAATCTGTGGGTTACCGGAATCAGATTGGATGGAGGCACGTCTGCAGCAACATCCCAAACAGATTTAGACCTTGGTATTGTGACTGTACCCTTCCTATTTGAGACTGTGAACACTACCATGGAAATATCGGCTCCCCCGGTTTTCTTTTGTTGGTTATTCTCCGTTGGATCTTCCTCATCTACCCCGTGTCAATGGTCGGAAAACATAAATCAGACCAAGTGTCCGTTGTGAACCGACCGGGGCGGTTGTTGCAACGCCATCGCCTGAGCTTTTGTTTTTAGCGGCATTTACCCAGGGTCCTGATACATGACGCATGTAGCCCCCGGAGGCCTGTGACCAAGGAAACGGTCGTACTGAGAGGCTTCAGGGGTTTTTCCCGCTCGGATGGAGTCCCAAGCACCCTGCTCATTGATATTCCCTACATGATGGACTTCTTCTTTGCTAATGCCGTACGCGATTGGAACTCATGGACCCAGAGACCAGATGATACGGCGCAAAATGTATGATAAGATATCATTTATGACTGCCATTGTAAGCCTCCGAAAGAAGAAACGCTGCAAACCTGGCGGCTCACTTTACTACGACGAGAGTCCAATACCCCAAAGGAGCAGAGCTGATAAGTCATGAAGAAATGAACGTCAGGCGCCGCAAGAAGTCTCCCAAAATATCTTCGTGAAATCTCAAGTCAAATTTAAAACGGAGGGAGTGCGACGTAGTGACCTTTGTGGTACTGTCAGCCCTCCTGTCGAGGTAGTAAAGCACAACGTCCGTTAGGAGTTTTTAGTGACTCCAAAGGCGCGTATTCCTAAAGGTGGTCTCCGGTATCCGCTGTCGCGAGCCGGGGGAAT
>JAHNZQ020000004.1:1852639-1865737 GCA_019155205.2 Gracilaria vermiculophylla
GGCAGCTTAAATATCTAGCCGGGAGCCCGCCTCGGCAGGTCGCACTACTGTGCTAATTCCCTGCATAAAATATCTAAAATAAATAATAAATTCTACCGTACCTTAAGGATACTGTAGCGCACGCAGGAAATATTATGCACCACGTGGCCCAGCTAATAAATTACGAACCCTCCTTAGGAATATTATGCCATAAGGGCAAACCACCATAATGCCGTAGGAGCCACTGTACTACAACCTTTATTATCTCCCAAACGAAAGCGCTCGACTTCACGGTTCCGGTAGAGAATAAAGTGTTCGAAGTGAAACTGAGCTTTTCATTCAAGCTGTAGAAGGTCAAAGAAGTATCCGGGATGGGTCAGATGCCGCCAATAGTGCAAATCTGCTCGGTGAATCTGTCTTCACCGCAAACGGATGTTTCGTTTGATTCAGGTTGTGTGGGAAGTTGGGTGATGGCTTGCAAGCTACAAGACTCTCCCTGTATGAGGTTTCTCTGCAGATGAGGTACTTCAAATAATCAAAGTTGTATGTGAGGGGTAACAGATTGGCAGAATAATTCATTCCGGCGAGAGGGGGTCATAAGCCAACTTGGCCATGCCCGCACGAGCTTTATTTAAATTCTCATCTCCCGACCTGCAACATTTCCGAAAGAGAAAGTTTGACTCAAAAGCGATGGGCATCCTCCCGTCGAAGTAGTGAACCATATCTCTGCCGAGCCGGGCCGGAAATTCTCCACCGTATAAATATAAGTCGATGACGGCTTTGTCTCTAACCATCTGGATGTGGAACCACGACAATCTGGAAAATTGGTACGTATTATCACCATGACTAAAGACCAAAATGGGTTACGCGGATACTCATCCAGTGGCTGTCTCCGTATTCGAAACTGCTCGCGGAAAGCGTCACTCTGCAACAGTCGCGATGTGCTGTAGTGTCGAGGCCGGTTGAGAAGCTGAACCCGAAAGCGATAAAAAAACATATGCGGTAATAGATTTCGGATCCGCCTCAGGCTGTTGAGTTCCGGTTTCCGACTCCCATTCGTCTTGAGACGGTCCGCTGAACGGATTGTGTGGATTCATAGTGCTCAGAGTCGAGTTACTCGTTGATGAAGTCGATCGTTGTGATTGTGCGTCCCAAGGTGCCGAAGACCTTGACGAACGCGCTGGAGGGCGAGTAACCGGTATGTCAGAGGTACGTATTGCAAGTTTTGTGCTGTTATGTCTCGATTTCTCACGCAGCACTTACGGAGATCTCGACACTTTGGTAGAGAAATGTGAAGAAAACCCGTTCGCGATGATAAGTTTTAGTAAAAATTATTGTAGAGCAAATAGCCCAGGAGCAGGTTTTCCATCAATAACATGAGAAGGCTTTAGAGGTGGGATCTGGATAATTTTCTGTAATTAGTTTTGGGCGTTGTGGTTTACGCCGGCGTGCAACATGCGCTCGGCGCGTGCTACGATAATGACCCGCCATGGTGGTGGATTCTTAAAAAAGTTTGACCACAGTAGACATCGTAGTGATTGTATTGTAATAAGCTTCAAAATCACATTGCGTCGCAGTTCCATTAATTAGGCGACATCTCATTGTCGATTTGCCTGCTATATGGAAGTCAACGGAGTTCGTCGCTGAGTCTTTTCTCCGTGCAGGGCGTCATCCTTCTCGCGGAGATACGCCACATAGCACAGAATTGTGGTACTGTCAGCCCTCCTCTAGAGGTAGTAAAGCACAACGTCCGTTAGGAGTTTTTGTTGACTCCGAAAACGCGTGTTCCTAAAGGTGGTCTCCGTTATCCGCTGTCGCGAGCCGGGGGAATTCTTAGAAAAGATCCGCAAACACCAAGCGGAGGGGGAGGTTCACTGGGCGGACAATGCTCCTACAGGCGCTGCTACGATGCGACCAGGGGATCGGCGGCTTAGAATCCTGCGTAGATCGACAAGAGACTCCAACCGGAAAAGTAGATGAAGACTCAAGGGTGCTTGTCTTTACTTCCCCAGAAGTGGAGCTCAACTGGCAGATTAAGGATCAAGCCGGGAGCCCGCCTCGGCAGGTCTCGCTACTGTACTAATTACCTGCCTAAATTAACTAAAATAAATAATAATTCTACCGTTCCTCCAGGATACTGTAGCGCACGTGGGCGGGATTATGCACCACGTGGCTCAGCTAATAAAATACGAGCCCTCCTTAGGAATATTATATTATAAGGCCAAACCACCCTATTTCCGTAGGAGCCACTGTACTACAAGAATAGTCACCCTTAACGCGTAACGGAGAGAGGCATCCACCCACTGGTTTGTATTTGGAGTTATACAATATTCAGTTCTAGTTTTGTCGCTGCAATCCGCCCCGTTTTGGTTAATTTCTCGCCTATGCGCATTTTTTCCTATTCTTCATAGCGTTGCGATCACATTTATAATGCCCACTATTTTCCTTTCTTTTCTCCTTTTTCGGGATCTTCTTTACATGGAGTTTTCGATCTCCACTTCCATTCACCTTTGATCTCTTGGGTATATCCAGTCGCTCCTGCAGGGTGACGCCTTCTTCGTCGGTTTCCGTAGGGCTCTTCCTCTGAGACTGCCTCCTCACGTGAACGATGTCTCGAACCCCTTGAGAGACACTCTGTCGTCGGTTTTCCCTACATAATCTAGTAAATGCCATTTTACGACCGATCGTGCAAGTGCAATCATCTTGAAAAATTACTTTATCGAAGGCAGATGATCATTTGTCAGTGAAAGGAAGGTATCCTGATTTGAATTTGTTTGAACCGTAACAGGAGTTATATTTCGCAACAACACCAACTCAATTGTAATTAGGCCCATAGCACGGTTAGTCCGCACACTGTACGCGTATGTCACGATATTTTTGTGAAATTCGTATGTGTCTGGGTGCTGATCTGTATATGCCTTCCTTGCGGTGCGCAACGTTCGGTGTAACCATTTCACTTGCTTCGTGCATGGGAGGTGAGACGTACTTGTGAACTTTTTTTTTTACACCTAGTATGCAACAGGTATTCTCGAAGAAACGGCAGTATCCTGCGGGTCCTTTTCCTACATAAGACTAACGCGTGACTCACTTGTGAGGATCTTCTGCACCGGCAGAACTGTTCATATGATCGCCCATTCTGTTAGTCGAACATATTTTACATGGCTTACTCCGTTCATTGAAAATTTGTTACTCACAAGGGTGCACATCTTGCTTGAAGGATATATAATACCTCTCATTATGTTTCTTGGACTCATCGCGTAAAGCTAGCTCCGGTGTATCTGTGAAATTTATGTCATTGAATGCACGCGTACATGTAATTTGACACGCAATTGCCACGGGCTAGACAGGCAATTTCTAGAGTCGATGGTTACGTGGCAGGGGCAGCAGACCAGCAGATACGGGTACTTAAGCGCGTTTGTTTGCTAGTTTAGCAGGGAGTCTCAATAAAACACAGTAGGAGACCAGTACAAGCTAATCAGGTTTCCATCTTGTGCTTCGCCGTCGTTACACCCTCTACATTTTAATAGTTATGGGCCTAGAAAGCTCTAACCTACCGTCAAGGCCGCGTTTCTCGGGGAACATTCGAACAGTACCGTGGACCGATGGACGTGGAAATCAGGAGCAGTATGCAGAAGCAGTCTCACTCTGGAAAGAGTTTGAGGACACTCTTACGGATTCTAACAGTATCAATATTGACAAGGGAGCACGTGGAATCATGTTGCAGTCGCAGTTGTATTGACGGGCAAGAGATTTGTGCAAGGCGATACCCGACAGTGTAATACGTTCTGAGGGAGGAGTAGAAGCAATCGTGGATGCACATTACAAGCGAGATCCACTAGCTGTGGTTTTAGATGTCTTTCAATACTTCATGACGATGATGAACACCAAATTCAACCACCAGGAAAGCTTAAAGAACTTTGAATCGAGATTTCAGGCACAGGTATCAAGATTGAATGCCCATGGATCAGAAGCAAAACTTTCCGATTCACTCGTAGCGTTCGCTCTGCTGGCAAATGCGGATGTTGACAACAACCAGAGGGTCTCTGTTCTGGCAAATGCTGCACAGAGAAGCTCAAATTTCACGACTCCGTCCTCAATCAACGATTATCAAAAGGCTGTGTTGTACGAATCTATTGCCTCTGTGCTTCGTCAGTGTGACAAAATGAAAGAAGAAAATGTAGAACATCCATCGAGGCTTTTGTCGAGCAACGCAGCACATTATCACCCACACCGAGGATCGTTTTCAGAAGAGTCGAATGGGCACAAGGGCAGAGAAAGGTCGCGAAAGACACCGGAGTAGATTGCAAATCTCAAGGCGAGAACAAGATGTCCCAAATGCCATACGTTCGGGCACTGGAAGGTCGATCAAAACGTAGACCGGTTGCTGAAGCCCGGAGCGAAGTCGACGGACGCGGCGATATACCCAGACCGATCTGACGGACACATAGTCAGATTTAACATGGCAAGGCTGAGCACACCCGCCAAAACAGCGGCTTCGATGCAGGGCAAAGTCGTTCCGCTTCTAGACGACGGAGCACCGTACAGCGGAATAGGTTTGACAGAACTAAAGCTCATCTCGAGCTTAGTCAACCCCGAGTGAAACGGACACATAGAGCCCCTACCGAACTCTATCGCTGACCGACCCTTTAGGCAGTACGGAAGCGGGCAGCACAGCAGCGTAGCCAAGAAAATACTGGTATCTGTAATGCTCAAGGCCAAAACAGACAACGAATCGATCGTGGAGATACGGCACCTAGTCATTGGAGGGTCCTCTCAGTGGGTTCTGGGGCGCAATGTAACGAGAAATTGCGACATCATGCATGCCAACCGGTTCAAATTGGTCCTCCCACCAGATGGCAACGGACGTCTTGAAAGACTATCTCATTGGTTGACAGAGACATGCACACGTACATACCGCACTCGGCGTTTACCTTTCAGGCAGGCAGATTTACGGAGCATAACTACACCACTCTCTTTTGCGCCTCCGCACAAATTGAAGGGAATGTAAGCAGAAAGCCGTGGACTGAACTCAAGAAAGTAGTCGTCGAAGTCCACAAGCCCAAATGTGGACACGCAACGTATTCAGACATCAAGATTTTGCTAACGACCAAAATCTCGTGGCACGGGAAGTGCAGTTACCACCCGGACAGGAATTGCAGAGCGAAGAGAAAGAACTCATCGATATTTACTACAAGGCGTTTGGGAATGAAGAGTTCATGTTGCAGCATGTAAAAAAGTTGCCGCCTTATGAGACCCAGAATGCGTACGAAAGGGAAGAAAAATCGTTCAAGAAGATGGTGAGGGATGTAGCCGTAGCCGTCGTACCGAATAATGCCAACATCCTCACTAGTAACGTGTTGGACAAGGTCAAAACATGCGACGATAACTCCCATATGCTGAAGGCCCGAATCGCTGTGCATGGAAATAAACACAGACACAAGGAACGTCTAAGGACAGACTCAGCCCCCTGCCCTCCCGTAAGAATACGTATATTGCTTTCTTTAGCAACCGTATATCGTTGGACACTCGCCAAGATCGATTTCAAATCCGCTTTCCTGCAGACTCATGCCGAGCGAGACGTTTACTTGGTTCCGCCGCGTGAGTGCAAGACAAGACGCCGGCACTACTGGCTTCTGTCGTCAATGGCATATGGACTAACTAATGCTGGTGCGAAGTGGCAGGAGCTTATTGACGATGTTCTTCGCGGTTTCGGCTTTCAACAACTAGTCTATGTACCGCAACTGTTTTGAAAGACGGTAGAAGGAAAACTTGTTGTAGCTGCGGTGAAAGTCCTAAACGATATACTGTTTGGTGGAGAACGGAACGTTTTAACTGCAGTTATCGAGAAGATAAAACATCCTCAAAAGCTTGGAACTATTGTGTATGGGCCAGGAAAGATCCATTTCTACGGACTGATAGTCACACAGAACGAAAACATGCCAGTCTCCATCCACGGAGACTGGAAGATGCAGCGATATCAGCCTTCTACATTAACACTTATACAAAGGAAGCAACAAGACTCGCCCCTCAACAGCATTGAGCTTGCGTCGTTCAGGTCTCTCAATAGTTGCTTAGGATGGTTGGGAATCGCAGCGTCCCCATTTTGCTCTTTTGCAGCGAGCTATTTCCAACAGATAGGTCCAACCGCTACAGTGAAAGTCATGGATACGCAGATCAACATGCTTAAGAATATGAAGAAAAAAACAGAGCTTACGTTCATCACATCGACTGTTAAAGGAGACTATCGAGCAACGACCATAGTTTTCTCTGATGCTAGAAGAAAGGAAGACAACGGATAACTAGGATTTGTTGCAGAGCTGCTCTTTGTAAAACTGCAAAAGAGTTCTGTTATACATTTCACCGCATGGACCTCACACAAGTCTCGCAGACCTGTGAAGTCAATTGGTGCTGCAGAAACATTGGCTGCTGAAGCAATTGACGAAGGCAAGGTTTTGGCAAACGCTTTTTCAACCCTGCTTGGTGTAGGTGTTGGTTTCTGGATCGTGGTGGACTCTAAGGACCTATACAGTACACTTTCAACGTGCAAAAACGCTACTGATCGGTCTATTCGCGGGGGTGTCTCAGTCATTAGATGCGAGTTCAAAACGCGCAACGTTAAGCGTATGATATGGAATCCAGGCCACACTAACTACGCAGACCCAATGACCAAAACGGACAGCCTCATATCAGCCAGCTTAGAACTGATGTTATACGAAGAAATGGTCTCCATGGACTTTGTTTAGGCGCTTTCCAGCTGCTCAGGAAAGTCCACAGGATAATAAGATCTACAAAGGGGATGAGTGTGAAATGTATGTCATTGAATGCACGCGTACATGTTGTTTGACACGCAATTGCCACGGGCTAGACACGCAATTTGTAGAGTCGACGGTTACGTGGCAAAGGAAGCAGACCAGCAAATACGGGTTCTTAAGCGCGTTTGTTTGCTAGTTTAGCAGGAAGTCTCAAAAAAACACGGTAGAAAACCAGTAAAAGCTGATCAGGTTTCCATCTTGTGCTTCGCCGTCTTTATATGCTCTAAATTATAATAGTATCTGCGGCCTAGCCACTTTGATCTTCTGTACCGCTAAATAACTGGTTTCACCTCGTGATGGAGTGTTGCGGTGTTATTATCGTGCTATCCGCATCCAAATGTTGCGCAGCAATATGAATGCGCAACTGAGATAAAACGAGAGACGATAATTTTTTCCGTATTGCATACTCATGAAACGTAGTTGATGAACGACTAAAAAGCAAAATGCAAATAAAACATCTCCCAATGATTTTCAGTCTGTTACATCGCGCAGTTTTATTTTAATGTTTTGAGAAATTAAATCATATGTTTTACCTCGTACGTTTTTCTCACTTTAATACAAGTATGAAAGTTCTTGAAAAGTCAAATAAAAAACATACTTTTCTAGGAAGAAATAATGAAGGATTGAATGTTAATTAAAAGGATTGCAAGCCCCTTTTCAGGCAGCTAAGATATTAGTTGATTTATGAATTCTTGTCAATCAATCTTTTTATCGAAATCTTATGGTCTATATTTTAAATAATGCTTTTGTTTGAAATCAGGATGAATGATCAGATGATATGTTGTTCCTGATTTGATGGTTGGTTTTCTTCTTATTGCGGCTCCCAAATTAGCTGCAGATCGACAAGAGAGATCCCGAGCAGGTAGAATGATATATTGGTCCCCTTATGGGATTAAGTTCCATTCAGTCTGCTTTCTACAAAATACCCGGCGTAGCTGCAGACGAATAAGTCGTATGGACCTTGCCTGCATCTGCGTGATTGAATAATGGTTCAACTAGATATTGGTTGGTAGTAGTTTTGTTAAAAGATTGTGATGTATATATGTATTAAACAGTCTTGGATATCGGATAGCTTATCAGCACCCGTCTCCGCCTTTTATAATAATATATGAACATCTCCTGATGGTTTGCTTATCATGCTATGTATTAGATATCGTTATTACATCGCTGGTACGTGTGATTGTTGCGTGTTTGTTCTGTATAGACCAGCCTTACCTTTCATTATGTTTTAATAATAATAACACTAAATTAGGCAAAGTGATGAGCCCCATACGGTTCCATAATATTATCAGGGACAATACTGAGCATATGCGTCGCTAATCAACGGTTTTCAAATGTTTTTCGTTTGATCAACACAATTTAAATGAAAGCGGCAAAACGTAGACCCTACAGAAGCAACGTAGATGTAAATGAGTCCCTTTATTAATAAATAAAATATCCCTTACAGAACTCGGGCTGTTTCATACAATATTATTGATATCTTTCGATGAAAATTGATTTTTTATGCATTTTTGCATATAATATTTAAAACAGAATTCTTTGTGTTTCGGTTACTTGTGAAAATCTTTTCATTATTTTATCGTTTTTAGTAGACATGTGTACAGAAACGGAACGGTTTAAAGTTCTTTAGCTTCGGATTTCATCTGATAGAAATTAAGAGCACGAAATTTAAGTTCACTATTTTGAACTATTTCTGACAATGCGTGAAAGCTATTCGGATGTTGTTTTATTTCATCATATTCAGATACAAATATGAGAGAGACCGCAAAACATAAATAAGAGGTAAGCTACATGATATGTATATTATCATTACGGAATGCTTATTGTTTTCAAAACTCGTCCCTGAACATATTTCGCAAAAACTGAACTATGTAAAATAAACCTTAAAATCATTGATGCTACTATTTTTTGATTTATTCCTATCTCTTGCTACTTTATGTTCAAATGTTTAGTAGAAAAATAATTTAGTTGCCCATAATTTAAAAGTGCTGGGTTCTACGCAGATCAGAAACTTGTACAGAATATGTTTTACATATTCAAAATAATGATTTGTTTAAAAAGACAAATACTGATCGTCATCAAAGGAAGAAATCAGATGTTTTGTCATATACGCATCATTTGTTTCGCGTGGTATTTTCTAATTATATAATTTCACTACAGCTCGGGCAATTAGAATGCATTAAAAAGGTAAATGTTAGGCTAAATCGTCAAATATGCTGAGATCAAGTGCTCTAAGATTTGTACTTTTTCCGCTACTTATAATTTTAAAATATGGCAATATCAGCATGAAACGAACAGTATTTTGCATGTGATTAGACATTTGATGTTTAAAGGCGTTCAAAGTTACCTTAGTCGGGACGGGAAAAAAGGACGAGAATCAGGAATTTAGAAAATTTTGCTTCTTTGACGTTATTCACGCCTGCCCCTTAACAGCCCTGAACAAGCGATTCAAGCACATCCATGAACTCCGAGGGCTCGGCTCTCTTGGTGTAGTCTAGATCGGCGAATACGTACTTAACAGCACCGTCCTTGCCAATGACAAACGTTGCAGGCAGCGGCAATCGCGCCATCCTCTTCCCGCCATTTCCGTTGCGCGAATCTAAATCCACGCCAAACTGTTTATACAAGCTCTTGATGTCGTCCGGCACGGTAAACATGATACCGTACTTCAACGCAACTGACAGACCTTCATCAGAAAGCACCTCGAACTTAAGCTCGTTCTTTTCGGCGGTAGACATGCTTTCATCGGCAGTCTCCGGCGACAAGGCGACGAGCTTTGCTCCCAACTTCTCGATCTCGCCATTGAGTTGAGTGAAAGATCGCAACTGCACGTTGCAGTACGGACACCAACTGCCACGGTACCATGTTAGTACCACGGCTGTATGTTGCCTGAGCAGCGATGACAGAGATACTGGCTTCCCAGTAGGGTTGGGTAGAGTGAAATCTGGAGCATGATCGCCGACTTTCAGGGCATTCACCGTATGTGACTCGTGAAAACGAGCTGATGTCTCAGTTATACCAGACACGATCTCTTTCGTGGCAGAGGTCAAAAACGACTGCTTAGTTGCCTGTAACTGCGAGGAAAGTGAGGGATATGGAGCGGGCGTCATATTGACAATTTTGGATGGAAGCAACAGTGGTTTGAGAATCGCCTCGTAAGTTATTGAGGTAGGCTCGACAATGCCGCTGAGTCCGCTAGCGGAACAATTTATAAGGAATCTGCGAAAGTTACATTTCTGCGCAGTAATTACAAGAACGGGCCTCCGGAGCTTACAAAAGCTGATGGTCAACAAACGTGCAAACGATTGGTGAAAGATCGCAACTATTTCGACGCCAGGGGTAGATATCGATTAAAACGAGGATGCAGAAAAGTCGCAGCTTCAACGATCACCTGGCGGACACACATTCGCTCCCCAAGTGCCACGTGTGAAACCCCTCTTGCATGATCCTGTCCGCAGGCTATTGGGCGTCCACAACGGTGCCTTTGCATCGCTGTTCCTCAATGGACAGCAGCTTTTTGTACATAGAAAACGTTTGAAGTACCCTTCGTAGACTACTGAAAGGGTTAATTCACGTAAAAGTATCAGAACCATGTATGAATTCAAAAGTGTTTTCTACAAGGGTTGCGGAAAAGAAACTCCCAAATTGTTGTGGTGTCCACGTACCCATCAGTATTCACCCGCTCCTCGACTGCCAGCCAACGTCAACCCACCGTTCTTACCGACCAAACCACCGATACCTATAGATGATGATCGTGTCGTGCACAAGGGTTCACAATCACAATCGGTAGAATTGTGCTTGCAACGCATTCATGCAGCTCCAATCTGGGAACTAATCTCTTTTACGAACGGTCTCTTTTCCAAAGCGCTCTGCTCTCTGTGAGTGTAAGAAGAACCCTTCATGTGGCTCCCCACGTACTAGACTAATGCTATCCATGCTGGAGATTGGCACCTCCTTGCTGCTATTCTTATTCAGATACGTTATTTCAATCGCAAGCGTGCAGCTAGTCACCTTGCCAAAGAAATCACAACTCTATGCTGTGCTTGTCCTTATGCCGTGCGGAACACGACGCACGCACCCATCCTCACCGCCTGCTGCGGAGTGAGATTTATGTTGTCTACCACGACGGGCGGCGCGACGCTCCTCAGCAACTGATATGAAGTAAAGAACACTCGCACACACTTCCGCGTGGCAAAAGCGGCGTTACCCTGGAATGTTTCGTGCCCGATTCCTGACCCAATGCGCTGAGGAATGGCATACGGCTTGAACTGCGTTGGTGTAAACCGATTTCCAAACGATGTAATGGGGCGCGCATTGCCAAATCGATCAATAAACTGCGGTTCAATGCCGTTGGAGTTCAGTATGCCGATGCGCTTCCTGAAGTCCGAGGATACAATTTGCGGAGTAAAAGGCTTATCGGCATCTCCAAGTGTGAATGTCTGAAGACGGTTTGAGCCTTGAAACCGGAACGCGCATCGGAAAAAGGCAATTGCACAATCATCCCGAAGAGATTGGCCTGCACTGCCGTTTACAACTACCAGAAACGCCACTAAAATTATGGGCAGAGTGAACGCTTTCATGGTCATTTTTGGAAAATGGCTCACAATCTGACAGACAAGATGAACTTTGCTGCTTAGCGAGGCATCAGTGATTTCGATGACGTCCGGAACTTGTCCTTCTGCTTTTATACTGTTTCTTCTGATTCTAAAAAACACATTTGCCGACTTGTGATACAGCTGACCAACTTTTTTCCTGGTCGAGTGATTGGTCTCTTTCAATATGACAAGCTTTCTCTTGGCTTGCCTTATCAGATGCAAGATAAGCTGTCTCAGAAAATTCTCCCTGGAAGAACTCTGGCGTCAATTTCAGTCCCGATACCTGGATGATCATTTGTTCATTTCTTCTCAAATAACTCCTTGTACAGAGGAAGGACAGCTGTGTGGTTAAAACTAAACTAATAACAAGACCATCAGTACATACTAAACACCTGGAAGGTTCATCTCTTTCCATCTCAAATGCAGCTGAGCAATGTGCTTTGTGCAACAATTCAGATTATTCTTGACAAAGAACAGTTTCTGTCACAAACAAGCACCTGTATACAGGCATGCAGTGTATAGTACTTATTACCGTCGAGCAAGACCCTACGTTCGTTCTACTTGGTAAGAAAAGTCGCGAGGGTATTCAATCAGAGATGAGATGTCGTTAATGTCACAAATTGCACCTACTCGCTCTTGAGGCGGGAATATCTTGTCAAGTCCAAACGTGCAGGTTCTGAGTGTTTGTGCTGTCTTTATCCGCTACGTGTGGCCCTGAACCGCCCTCTAATACCCTTTCGAATCCCTGACTAGGTTATGAGGAGGGTTTGGACGTATATTGCTGGCACTAGAGTGTCAACGTTATCTATTAGAGTTAAAATCAGCCTTTCATTTCAAGTGTGGCTCTTGCATGGTAGTCATCCTGAGTCCTAATTTGCATGCAGGTATAAAATTTTCAATTTTAAATCTAGATTGATTTTTCGTCGTAATGAAAGACGAAATATTGTTGAAAACCTGTAAACAGGGCTGCCAGAAGAATGTAAAAATCTTGATTGGTCACTATAAGGTTTCGGAATATAATCGAAAGCGAAAAACAAATAATCTGTTGAGAGCTTTGAGGCAAAGACGAAGGTCTGTACATAGTTGTACAGTACTTATATTCTAACAAATGCACAGAAAATCTGTTTCAAATTCGTCCTAAGGTAAAGTAGGTCTCTTTGACAACGGGTATAACATTTATAAATGTTCTCCCATCGTCTTTTGCCCAAGTCTTGATCGCAGATTTTTATGGATGTCGATAACATTTTCCGACTCAACCATCTCTTATTTAAAAATTGGCGAAATTCTTGGAACATCTAAATGGCTTCGATCAATTCTCCTAAGGTGTATTGCAAGGTGCGTCTGTTCTTTAGAGAAACTCGCCAACTGTCATACAACAGACAAGCTGAAGAGTGATTCGCATAAAATAGAATCCTTGAACAAAATAAAACAAGATGTTCTTCTTTCAATATCAAAATCAAGAACAACAGCGTTAATTAAGGATAATTTTCCAGTCCATAGATTGGTTAGATCAATCAACTACAGCCAATTGGTCTCGAAACCATGATCAGGGGAGTAATCGTGTAGTCTCTGAGCAGCAGCTCATTAGAGGAATTACGCAGCACGAAATTCGTAGCGTTTTTCGTAGAAACGTATCACACGCAGTACAGGGTACGAAAAACAGGATGAGATACGAAATCTACAGTCGTAGAATTCAGAAAGCTACGAAACCG
>JAHNZQ020000004.1:1900560-1932152 GCA_019155205.2 Gracilaria vermiculophylla
AGAGAGCTGGCAAAAATTATTCGAAGTAGTAAATAACAATTTCCTTAAATCCATCCAAGAGCATACACTACAAGAAAAAAAAGAAAATTTTCCGCAAAGCCCATTCTCACCAGATAAATGGGCTGGTCAGACTTTCTTAAAAGAATATGTAATTCATACATTCCGAAAAATCATTCGATTGAAATGTTTGACAAAAGTACCCTTATAAATATGGCTTTCAAGGCCAATGACGGTTCATTATGACAAATAATAGTAATTAAGTGCAAGTCAGCTGAATGTAGTTCTTTGATTAAAAGAAACCATACAAGATGAAACTGGATAAGTTTTTGACCTGTTTGGAATTTTTATTTGATCATATTTCATAATTTTAATCAACGGCAAACCTTTTGAAACGTTATCTTTCTCGAGCAGACTTTTGAGAAATCGTTTACCACGTTTCTCTTTAAGCAACATATCACTTTTACCGCTTCTCCCAGACAACTAATATGAAATTCACTCAGATGTTTTTATTATTGTATGTCTAGCATTGAGCGAGATGCATCAAAACCGTCGTACAATAATTCTTTATACAATCTATACATCTTTTTTAACACATTAACACGAGCATACTGATCACTCAGAACGGCGATGGAAGACAGGCATACTGCTCTTCACTCGTGAACCACTCTGCAAAGCAACCTCCGCAGTAGTTGTCCTTGCATGTCACAGCCTCTTTGCATGGCGGCTTTTCGGGAGGCGAGCATGGCTGTCTGAAACAGTTGACCACAGGCGCATTAACACACTCACAAAGACCATTGCAACACACTTCACGAGTGTTCAAGAAATCTATGTCGTCCTTTGCTAACGTATCAAACTTGCGGATGAACTGGCATAAGTTCAGTGATGGAACGTCACCAGCAGGCAATGGTATCAAGTAGGATACGCCCCGTTGCAGATTGATTCCACATGTTGCTGACTGAACAGGAGATGTTGCAAACACGATTTTCGGCACATCGCATCCCTTGTACACTTCTTCGGTACGAATTACGAAATAACGAGTCGCATCTGGAGCTGAGCCTCCAGCACTAGCAAACAGAACCTTGCCTTTGATGACTGACTTCGTAAAGGAGGAGAAAAAGTCTCTCTTGAGCGTAGTGGGGAAGCAGCTGCATGCATTCGCGATATACAGAGCACAAGATAGCAAAAGCACGACTCGCAACACTGCCATGGTTCAAAAAGAAAAATATGAAGCCCAGAGAATGTGTGATAGATGGAGGCGAGGAACGGCGGCGGAGATACTTGAGAAAGGTTCGCATCCTTTAAATAGACCGATTTCTGGGTGCCCTCATCTCAGCCGGCCATTACATTGGCATGGTTATGAACAACGGATAAAACATGTGGCACCTTGTTGCCGGCATGGCTGATGCACGCGTGATGCAGACCAGGGTTTTGAGACGAGGACCGCAGCTTCCATTTTAAGCTTAGGTTCGCTGGGGGGTGTCATGGTAGGTAACGAATGTCACATGTGTCCTATGATGGCAGAAATCCTTTGGTTTCTGAAGCGCCGAGTTCCGCGCCTGTTGCAAAGAAACGACACGTTCAAGATCTTTGTTTTGCTGAAGCTCACCATTGGCGACGACGTTGGCTCCACTGCCACCGCAGAAATTTATTGTCTAACGGTTGACCCTTGAATTTGCAAACTTTCATACGGGCATTGCAGTTCGTGACGTCTAGCATCCGCGTTATTCTTGTTAAAGTTCTCAAGTATGCGAGAGGTACAATCCTGACCATTTGGAACGACCATAAAATAGTCATGTGCAGTAACGTTTAACTAGGGGAAGTTGTTTGAATTCGCTTAGGGTATTATGCTCATGGCTTTCGACGAACGCTGATCAAATTTACCAAGCCATCCAACAGTACGAATTTGTTGAGATAACTTCCAAGAAAATAGCTGTGCTTCAAAGGGCAAAGTGCTAGGATCGGCCCCTCACAGACCTACTGCGATTCGTCGGGAACGTTACCTAACAAAAGTTAACCGAATCGCGCAGGACATATCACGGATGTGTTGCTCTATGCTCTCATGGCCACGTATGACAACGAGTGCTCAACAAAGTGTGAATGAGGTAGGTAGTGTACCTTACATTACACATCATATTTCAAAATAACGGGATAGACAGGAAACCAGCTATTTTTAATAAAAAAACACGATGTTTCAAGAGCGGCTCCCGGAGAGCCCCAAATCGTTTTTTCAAACCTTTCAGCTCGTACAATCGAAGAATAATTTTATTATGAGAAATATATTGGGTGCATCCAGATATTGAGCTGCCAATTGACCAACCAACCAAATTGAAGTCAATCAAATAGACCAAACAGCCAAGAATCTGAGGTGCGCTGAACCAGATTTGGTCATCAGGAAGGACTCTTCGAGGGTACTTCCTCCACCCCAGGGTGCTGCCCAAATGTGATGGGGGTTGAATGCATTGCAATGAAATTGATTCGCACAACGAAGTTTATCAGGGATTCTGTTTTGGGGAAGGGAGCTCGAAGTCATGATTACCAGTACAAGCTTCCACAAAGAAGATGGGTTGGATCGAGTGGGGGTTTACGGGTTAAAATGCCATGCGACCCGAAACTCCCAAGTAGTTATGCTTTTTAAAAGACACCCAAGGTCTAATGTATTAGGAAACTATAAAGACCACGAGACCCACCCCAACGAAGGCGTGGGCTGGCCACACTGTTTCCCACCTCCATGTTACACTCTCAATGCCAATGAATGTGAGGGGGACCATTGTGAAAAATATATCGGACCGTATATACAACAGAATACTTTAAAAGTTGAACAACGTTTTGCCAATTGCCACGCATGTTCCGAGCTAACATCATCTTTTGAAACGTTTCTACAGAGTAAAAAAAAACAAAAAGCACTTTGTCCCTGAATTTGAGCATGTTCTGATCGAGAGTGAGATATGCAATCTAATTTACAATACACAAAACGATAGAAAAATTCAAACAGGAGGAAACGCATTAGGTTTTGTTGTTGACTAGAATATAATTTTTGCAGGACGTAATGCAAAACAATTGGCTGTGAAACTTTCAAACAGCAGAGTCTCTAGTGCATCTGTACATGAATTGAGGGTTTGGAATATTTCTTTTCAACGATTCTATGCGTACAGCTCACAGTTTCATGATGCAGATCTAGTTCAAAGTCGGATCCAGGCCATGCCCGTTGCTGCTTTGACCGGCATCCGTTTCAAAGAGCAGCTCTCCACCCCAAGGTTCTACCACGTCATAGTGCCCCGTCATTTCGATTTCGAATCCAGGCTTAACAAATTGCCTGAGATTAGTTCTACCTGGTCCACTCATCAATAACTTGCCGGTGGGGTCCGTGTAGAAAGTTCCATTGACAGAACGACCGCCATTAATATCTCGAAGATTAAATATGCAGTAGTTCTCTCCGAATTTGAAGTTGCGGAAGTGAACAAGTCTGGATGAGCCATCATGTTGCATTAGCGTACCATCCTTCATATTGCCAAGATTGACCTTTTCATCGGCTCTAGAAGGCGAGACAATCCCAGTTATAGGATTTCTAATATCCATATTCAACATACCATCGTGACCGTGAGCAGAGCAGATAGGGTTAGTTGTCCATTCCTCGTATCTGCCGCGCATTAAATCATCATTATACTCATATTCAGGATTGAGAGCATTAACGTCAATTACATTGACAGATCGCTTGTTCGTTGAATGACTATCAGCTCTCAAAGCAAGCCGTCTATCTTCTTCTTCCTTAGTTATGCCCATGAAGCCACCTCCCTTCTTTCTAGTTCCAGTGAAACCAAAATAACCTTTATGGGAAACATCGACAAGTAACTCCTTGGTCGCGACATCAGCCACAGCGAAAATGATAGAATGAGCTCGAAGTCCCACACGTCGCAAATTTGATGTCTGTGCGTGGATGCAGAAACATACGATGTAGGGCCCAGACTTGAAAACGGCGCACTTAAACCCTTCATGTGACTCATCTTCATCGTTATTCTTCCATGGAGTGTACCCAAACTTTGGCGCATAGTTCATCAAGACAAGCGGATTAGATCCGTGCTCATGATCATACGCACTGGCATGAATCATTTAGGAAACGAAGTTCGGCAAAGTCAGTAAATACTAGTCTTCAAGACGTATGCAAAATGAGTCAGAAGAAAAAAACTTACCACCAAAAGCATGGGTCCCATTGAGGGTGCCATGTTGGCCACATCTTGCCGCTGACATCTACGTCAGAAACATCGTTTTCAGGAGTGACCCATTTATCATGGAGGGCTTTAGGACATCTCTTGTTGGGAAGAATAGCTTCCGTGATATCTACCGGGGAAATAGGTGGCTTTGATGCCGTTCCATCACTCTCAGCAATCATAGCGTACCATCCACCGGTAACTTTCACGCCAGATATATTGTTCTCAACCCAGGCTTGAGACGGAAGCATAGCACTACCTGTGGCACTTCTGGAGAATATATACGCCCGATTCGGAAGCCATCTCGATTCCTTCTGATGAACGCCGTAAACGAAAGAATCCTCCAGATCATCGACTCGTTCAACCCACCCCTCGCTGTTCCAATCGCGCAGAGTTGCGGGGGGATAATTGCGATCATAGTGAACACCAACTATGAGATAAACCTTAGCGTCTCGATGGAGGTTGAGACGAACGAAGCTGTCTGTCACAGGCTGCTTGAAGTTCGAAGCGTGAAACCAGTCTAATGCATTGTATATCAAAGAATTTGGATCAGATACGGGGGCAAACCGGTGGCCTGTGTACCGCGGGTAATAAACTGCGTCCGTGCGGTTTCGGCCATTTATTATTGTCCATGACGACACCAAGACCGGGTTCAAAGAGGGCGAGTATACCGGATGGTCAGCACATGACAGAGGAGTGCACTTCACGAGTGCGATAAGAGCTTGAGCGAACAAGAGAGTGAGGACAACCATATCGTCTTCCTTCGGTCACCTTCGATTCCAGAGCAGTTTCAAGAAGACGACGATGCAGATGTCTTTATACCGATTGAACGAACCGGGTGAGAAAGTTGCTCGGGACAGGTTCCATTGATTTGCACGGGAGAGCGAGAACGTTGCATCATCACAGTACAAGAGTCATTTGCATTTGGATGTATGATGAGGTAATTGGCTTGAGGTTGCAGAGCTCAAGTGACTTTCCCAAGAATCGTATTTGTAGACATTTTGGCCACCTCCAGAGGGGTGGGCCGTCTTGACAGCGTTCCTTGTTCCACGTTGAGCCCCGAAACACACCTAATACGTAGGTAAGAATTGAGTCATCTGAGGGCTGCGGAGACTGGAATCTTGGGTTTGGGAATGAGGATCATAATTCAAACTTACTGTACGTATTGTAATTTGGATACTCAAACGTCGAACTGTTTATGATAAGACATATTTACCTCGCTTTCCAAGCTTGTTTGTGTTTCCAAGAGTCTGCAGAGTATTCTAGGTCTATGAGCTGTGTGCGTTGTAGAGGCAGAGAAAATGATGTACACGTAGCGCAACCCGGATGGTTGGTGATTGGCTATTCGGGCAAACAATGACACTGTTCAATATTCGCATGATATTCAGAATGCGCATGGTTGCTGCTCCACGTACCCTCCTTAGGTTCTTCCTCGACGGTTCTCAGCTCTATCTCAATTCATCTCTGATGATGAGAGAACATCTCACACCAAAAAAATCAACTTGAAAGCCCATTGACTTACTGCCTAAAAAACACAATACCACGGGCTGATTTTCCATGAACAGAAGAATTGAGAGACGAATGAATGTTCGTGAGTTTCTTGGGTCAGTCTACGCCACTTCTTTTGGATTAGTATTGCAACTGTGAGAAGCACAAAATTCTAAATGATAAAGAAGCACTCAAAGGATCCATTACAACGATTAACTCTTACGGGTCTTGTGGCACCAAGTGAGGCCTTATCAAAACATCTTGCGCTGCCAACGGTCATAAGGTAGCAATAAATGAAAGCATCTGCAAGCTTTTAATGCGCCTACGAAAACTTAGAAATTCATTTCATTAATCTTCTTTCTTCCCTTTCCGTCTCACTTTTACTTAAAATGAATGTTCTTTGACCAAAGAATTGTTAAAATCCATTATTTAGTTGAGTGGATATGATCTCATATGACGACAATTAAAGCCATTGTTGTTTTGTATGTAAATGGAGTGCGAACCAAGAAAGTGATGAACTGTTCAAAGCCCGTAGAGTTTTTCAATAATCAACCACTAGTGAGTCCTTTTCTTTGCAATATCGCACTTGAATATAAGCCATTACTCTTTTTGGTTTATCGAGAACAAGGAATATTTGAGGCTATTAACAAAAGGTTGATCATTAGAAACAGATACTAAAAATTCAGATCGTAAAAATCGAGAGTGAATAGAAGAGTTAAGAAAAGTCAAAAGAGTCAACTGTTTATCTTCAAACTCATAAAGCTGATTGTATAATGATATCTTTAAAATGGAAATTTTTTAATGGAAAGAGAGAAAACTTCAGGGTTTGGACAGACTCATAAAAAACGCAAATACTATCGTTAGTAAGTGAACAGCGGCGGGTCATGTTGTTAATATCAGTCTCATGGGCTAGAATATTTCTATGACTTTGTCGCTTATTCGAAACGGGTACTATTGCAGAAAACAGCAGTAAAAAAGTGCGGTGAGAACTTTTTCTATTTGAGCATTGATATCCAAATATTGAAAGCTTTCTTTTTCATCAAAACTCATATTCGAGCCATCTGATAGCTACGAACGTAATAAATGGGCCAGGCGTTGGGAAGTTTTTTGGCTCCAAACTGACCGGGCTCACCAAACCAATTCGGAAAAACTTCGGAATCAAGCTGCAGGTAAAGCGGAATGTGAAAATTGTAATTGCGTTCTCTGCGTACCTCACGATCGTTTAGATACCACACAAGTACGTCAGGTTTCCAAAGTAATCCGACTTTGATCTTCTCCTGACTCAGATTACGCCCAACATCAATTTTGAGGGGATTGGAGCGGACGTTCTGTCCGTTTGGTCCAGAGTAAATCAAAGTGTTTGTGTTAAACTTGCGTTTGAAAGGAACATAAGAACCATCGTAAATATCCGGGACCTTTTCACTTGTAGAGTATTCAAATACATCTATTTCCGTGTCACGATGATTTATGAACCAGAAAGCGCAACTGACAGGGCAGTCCATTAGCTTGCAAGCTATTTCAAAATATCCATATTTTCGCTTCTCCGCAGTACGAATAAAACCGGTTGAGAAGCGACGATTGTTTCCAATGGGACGGTCTTGGTTCTCACGCAGGTATTCAGGTGATGGAGACTCCTCGCGACTTTCGAGCCACAAGGCTTTATCTCGAATATAGACATTATTCTTCGAGAAATAACTGGGCTCACGACCAAGCCATAGAGGGTTGTGACGGACCCATTTGTGTGACGCATACCAATTTTCGGCGGGATATGCATCAAATTCATCGGACATGTTCCAATCCATCACCCATTTCATGTTTTGAGGCACCTCCTGTTGAAGATAAAATGGCAATGGAGTATCGCGACGGGTAGCTGAAGGGTCATATGGAAGCGGGGGAACATTTTTCGACACCGTCATTGTACCGTAGTTTGTCGTTGTATGTTGTGCAGAGTAAGTTTGAAAGGATTTCTTGGTGGCCGAGGTTCGAAGAATTACGGATGAGAGACGATGAGACGCGACAAACTGGATCTTTTATAGAAACGGTTCTGACTTCAAATGCTTCGGATTGCTGTATTGGTGGCATGTGTACAAGCACGCAGCCTCTCATGATAGGGAATGCTTTCTTGGTATTCTTTGTTGCTCACATATCGTTGTTGCTCACATCGCGGCTCTTTTACTATCTACATACTTCATTGTTGTGCAAACTGAGAGTAATGGATACAGACTATCAAAAGGTAGCTACACAGCATATTCTGCTCCACTCTTTGAAACGCATAGACGTACCGCAGCACGTGCAGAATTTTTTTTCAAAATAACGTGATCATGGACTCCTTTTAACAATACGTAACATAAGTTTAAAACGCTGGTGTTGCGTTGTTCAGATATGATATGACAAACAACAAATGGAACATGAGGTGAATTTTCTAATAGATACATCTGGCACAACAAGAATTGTAGCTTTGTCGGGGCCAAACCTGGAGGAATTGGTGGCACTCGGCGATACAAGCCCCAAACTGTTTCTCATGACAGAGAAGTACTCGATTTGAAGAGGATACATTTAAAGAATACTTATTGCGTCATACTGAACATAAAAGCTGCTTCATCGCTGGAACTGAAATAAACAAATGCATGATATTTCATATGAAGTCAGCACGAGAGAAGCATGTAAAAATCGCTTATACGTCAGCTGTTACATCTAGTCTCGTGGTTCATTATGGATCTCACATCTTCTTTCGTTTTCCATCTGGTCACTAGTTTCCATCAACAGAATCTTCAAGCATTTCTGCAATCCGAGAGCATTCTGCAAACTACAAGTTCCGTTTTGTGTCCCAGTTTCTCGGACGTACGAGTGACAGTCTGTTGTGTTCTGGCTACCGTGATAGGTTCTCATCTGAAACAGTTGCAACCCATCTTCACCGTCATACGAAAATGCTGCACAATTTCAGAAGTGTGAGCGAACAATAATCCTGCCTTTGTTCGTGTTGAATCGATAACGATTATTCTTTTGAAAGACAGGACCAACGGCATGAAATTCATTTGATGCAAATCTCGATCGGGGGCCTCCACAACCGATTGGTGAATCCCTTATCGAAAGTAATGAGGCAACAAGACATGTTTTCGTTGCTTTCGACGTGGCATTATTCGGTTGGAAAACGAGCAGCCGAGCCAACGAATAATACTGAGCTTTCGTGCGCCTCATGTTCAGCTTGTCCACCAACGTGTAAGGAACGAATGAGAGCTCACGTTTTTATTCACACTTTGCACAACATGAATCTAAGTTATTCATTGCACTGGTGTGCTGAACAGCTCATCAACATGAGAGGACTCAACAAAGTCACTTGGTGCCCGTGGCGAGGCAAACGGAGAGAATTAATAAATCATAAATACTGCAAGCGCTCATGGAGGTATTGCCGAAAAATCGGAGTTTGGGACTCAAAGGACGGAAAAGAGCGCGGAAAGAGTAAGATCAAACTAAATATTATCAGTCGCCGTAAAGGAGGCAGCCAGTGAAGGGTCTGTAGCTCAATTGGTAGAGTGCTCCCTTAGCATGGGAGAGGTACCGGGATCGAATGCGCAAGCCGAATGGCCCGGCAGATCCACATTTATTTTATCGTAACTCTGTTAGTCAGCCACTTAGGTGGTGCTCTGCAGTGCTTCCGGGCGGGCCTTGCCCACCAGCTGTATAGTTTTGTATGGATAGATATCACTGGAGGTGGCCCGGGACGTTTTCTGACTCACGAGCGTCTGCTGAGGTGTAGTTTCGCAAAGACAGCTTTTGCACGTGTGGAAATACTAGTGGGCTTCTCCTGATGCATATAAAAATGCATTTTTGCACAGACGGCTTTGTGGTAAATTAAAATAGAAAATAGAAAATAGAAAATGCAGGTTTTGTGAGCGATGCTGAGCAAAACAGGTGACTGGATGCATTGAGCGTCGGAGCAACTCTATTGATCATGTTTCCTGATCGAACGTGGTGCATGCAGCGACTTAACGGACCGTGTGAATCACACTGAAATAAAGTGATGCAATTCTATCACCGCAATGGATCTCATCGGAAGGAATTCATTCCATCTGACCCACTTAACACCATAGTTTTGCAGTTTTACGACGAATTAGAGAGCGAAGAGATATCCGGTTTGAAGCTGGTATTATCCAATTTCCTGATATAGCCCAAGGACAGTTTGTGTGCGTGTTGCGAATTTTTTGGACCCAATCGGCGAAATAGTAGCATAAGAGAGCAACCATAGTTTTCTGCGTGTGCTCCCTGGGATAATGAGTTACGCAAACGGTACGTCGAGCAAAACGAATTCTCATGCATCAAAATGTTTCAAACGTGCGAATTTTCATGTACTGGGTGCGCGTGATCACTGCAGTGGTGCAGGATGGGAGCTTCAAAACGCTGGCCTTGCAAAAAGCACTGAATCTATCAGTTAATCAAAATGTGATCGGACGTGGATCTGCCGGGCCATTCGGCTTGCGCATTCGATCCCGGTACCTCTCCCATGCTAAGGGAGCACTCTACCAATTGAGCTACAGACCCATAACCGCTGATGAACTGCACGTTCAAAATGATTTTTAAACATCTATTACCAGCCCTGACAAGCTGGTTTGCATCATTTCCCTCTCCAATATAGTTTCTTCACATGCACTGAGAAAGCGACTTTTATAAGTTCCTCCTTTCAGAGCAAGTAGGACGCCCCTTGCAAAGATCAGATGCACGAATTGATTCAGTAAGCAGCCAATTCAAAGTGTCTCACAACGACGAAAAACTCGCCCTCGCTTCATTAGAGCAGAACTTATCTACGTATACGCTTTGAGTTTCGGATTCCATGGCTGTACTTATGAATGCAGTTGCCGTGCAAATAAATGTTCCGGAATAGAACTTGCAATGCAGCTCTATGCTGCATACCCCTGCTATACAATCAGAAACTTCTATGGAGAACGCAAATCCGATCACAAAGTCATTTTCTGATGAAATATATATTTTAAGATTTCCAGAAATCGGTGAATACTTCTCCTATGATATTACTTCTTCAAGAACGGAGGTACACACCTTTTCGGGTGACTTCAATTATTAATCTTCAAATTGAAAACAGAACGGTCGTAAAACACTCCACCTTGTTTCTCGACAGTATGAACTTATTTTATCGGTATGTTATGCAGTCTATTTCAAATGAGTTATGCACCTCATTTGGGGTAGACTAGAAAAAGGATTTTTTGGGGACCATAAACTCTTTATAAATAATCTTCATTGCGACTGCTGGAGATTAATCTTCCACTGTAACTTTCGTTGACAAAGCGTTAAACCAGGAACGGTATTTCGTGTCTTGTGCAGTATAAAAGGCTACGGATGCAAGGAAAAAATATGATGATGGATAGGGCTGCCACTCCTTTGTTTCCCAAGCTTCCGCCGGGATTCCAGCACAAAGTCGGAAAAAAACTCGATAAATCCAGACCAAAGCGAAACCGAAACAAGACCTCGCTCCCGTGCGACTTTTGCGAGGAGATATTTGCCTCTTTTGAAGAACTTCTAGAACACTTCATGGAACATGCAGCAGATGACACGTTCACAAAATGCATGGAATGTGGGGAACCTGTGGATAAAACGAATATTGAAGAACATTTGAATGTAAGTTTTTAAGGAATTCTTCCCAAAAGAAATGAAAAGAAAACTGACAATTTTTTATGTGTCATATAGAGTCATTGCTCGGAAAAAGTATACAAATGTGACAAATGCGAGTTTACAAGTCCAGACATGCGTGCTGTAGAAAAACATGTCACGAATGATCACAGGTATATTACGTGTCGGTTTTGTCAAGTTCGGTTTACAAGACGAGAAATTCTTAATCATCTTGAAACATGTTTAAAAGAAAAGCAAGAAATGGAGCGTATTGAACTGGAGCTCAGCAAATCTTCCCGTCAAAAATAGCACATGTTCAAGGCTACAATATTCATTTCAAGCTTGAAAACGTAGTGAATATGAAAAATGAGTGGTTTAAACGAGAAAGCTTTTTGAAAAAAGAGTATGTATTGGATAATGTAAATTAGTTAATAGATTTTGCAGTAACAAAAGAAGGAGGTTTATTTAACGTTGGATTGGTTGTTATGCAAATCTCAAGTGCAGGAGAAGTTTTGTTTCATTTGAAAACTTGGTGATCACAACGGCTTCGAGGGTCTTCATGGCCTTAAGTTCCTGATAGTCGATAGCGATAATTCTGCCAGTGATCAATGCTCAATACTTGATATAGGTTTCCGCAGACTTGGTTCTTTATTATTCGTTGTTTCACACATCGCATTTTCTTTATTTGGATAAGGATTTGTTTCCTTGGACTCGCTGTGCCCTGAAAACACGTAGATACAGCTAGCGTAATAGATGACACCGTTCATTTCATCTCAAGTCTTCGTGCCATAAAGATTAACTACCAAAGAATGACAAAAATAGTTTATTAACTTGCATTTCGATCAGAAGTATAATGATGTGAGGCTGTTAACGATACACGAACAATGTAATCTATCCAGATCATGTTCAAAAAATTATCCATTGCATCAATACGCAATAGGCGAGCGGCATTATTAGACTCGCATTCTCATCGCCAGACTTGTGATAAGAACCCCGAGTTTTTCCAGAGCTAAGAAACTGTAGAACTTCTCGTTGAACGGTGGCAAAAGGTTTGAAAATAGCGGAAAGAATGTCCATGCAAGCGACTATGGCAAAGACGGAGCTCAGCTTCTGGGTGCCAGAAAATGCGAAAAATCATTTCAAAAATACATGAGTTGTACTTCACTGGTGCAACCTGAAAACACATAATCGCAAAGAACAAATGCTTTTTTCCTCTATATTGATTATAGTTTTCTAAATTCATGTGTTCACAAAAGATTCTTTATGCGCACTTAAGGTGAACCCTATCACTGGTTGTCTTAGCCATGCGCTTCGATGTCCTTTTTTCAATTGGAACCAAAACAGCAACGCACAAATCGTATCCCTTCCGCATACGAACACTATCTTGACTGGTTTTGAGCATCAATTGCAACGCGCTCAAAATCCGGAATGTCGGCCTTTTTGGAAGAACCACGACCCCATAGAATATGTTTCAAATTCAAAGCTATTTCAACAATAGATATCACGATGACAATGTCAGCAAGTTCTTTGAGAGCCCGGAATGTTTCGGAGTCCACTCTGTCCCATAATCGCCAGACCCCGCACACCACACAGAATAATAGAGGAAAAATAGAAATATGGGTTGCAATGAGAAATACAACGTGAAGAGCGGCTGAGTTTCCGTTTCCATGGATTTGTTCTTCGCTATCGTCATGATTACAATCCGGTAAAATCGCATTTCCAACGTGAAGAGGACACTCTTTGCAGTAAATTTCAACAACGTCGTCCAAATCCGCACAGGTCTCGATGAGACCTATACACATTTGACGGTTCGCAAATACAGAATCATTATGTTGAGACGAATTTGCATTTTCTGCACCATCATCCCCTCTCCGTACGCGCACCAAACTTGACGGATTGTCTCCTGAAGTGACTTTGGTTCCTTTGAAAGCCCTTGCATACTCTTTTAAACCATTTTCCAGTCTTTCTGCGTCGCAGAGGGTCAAGACTTCTTTTTCTTCGAGCAATTCATTCGGCTCAGAATCGGTATCACCAGTGGTTGTTTCGATGGTCCCATCACTTCGTGTTTTCATTTGGTCAACAATTTCAAACGGTATGATTTTTTCAACACTTTCATGTGTTTGGCTTTGCTCAACACTTTCATGCGATTTGCTTTGCTCAACACTTTCAAGTACTTTGATTTGCTCAATATTTTCATGCGTTATGATTTCTTCAACCGTTTCCTGTGTTTTGCCTTGTTCATCACTAATATGAGCTTTTGGACACGTCTCTTCAAGAATCACTTTAAAATAGGTTTTCTCATTTCCTCTCTTTTCCTTCTGGATGTTGATCTGGTTCTTGAGAAGCAACAATAGCCGGCAGCGGTCCTTTATGAGTTTCATCGATTTGGTTTCTTCTCTCCGATATTGAGGCTCGTACTTGTTGGGACACAGAATCCTGACAATGAAGGCTACAGGATTTCGAACACTTCTTTTTCGTTGTCTTCGAGTGCACACCTCACCAAGTCTTTTCTCAGGTCCATCAGGATTTTCCTTGTAGTTAGCGTCTTGATTGTCAATGCAGACTGTAACTTCTTGTGTTGCAACATGTGGATCATCATTGCTACGACTAGATTTCAACTTCGTCTTCACGATTTTTAGTACAGCAAGAAATCTGTGAATTTTATCCCTGTGCGTACAGCATAACACCAGGGAAATCATGAGGAGCGCAAGGGCCCAGACAGATGAAAAACACATTGCCCCAACGCTGAGGAACGATTCTGTTCTCGTAGCTTCCAGAGCTTCCTGACTCGATACACCAGGAGACGCCTTCATCCACCATCTCTGTCGCCATCCCACAAGAATAATGGAGAGGCATGTTGTAATTACAAGATGGAATACTGTAACAAGTGAGGTGCAGACATTGCGATATTCATGGATGTTGGAAAAAGGGATCCACCGCACCCGAGAACGATTTGCCAGGTACAGGGTGAAACCGACGTCCATTAGAAGGCTGATGACTCCGTACATCAAAAGGCAGTACGGCAACCAGTACAGCCATTGAAGTCGATTCTGTAGAACAGCTCGAAGCTCGACAAAAGAATAAATCTCGGCGGCAAGTACGACACCCGCCTCAAGGGCTTCCAAAATAAGAAGAAGGCTTACCTTTTCGAATGACATTCGACATGGGTCTGCAGATTCCATCGCTAGCGTTCCTTGCATGCCGGCGAAAAGAACAGATGTGAATGACAGGATAGTCTGCCAGCCCAGCCCTGGTTGCTCGTCAATTGCAGTTACCTGGCGATGGAGGGTAGAGAGTGACGCATGGTCAAGTTGGGGAAGACACGGCATGGCGGAAGGATGTCGCAATACAAGGTTACGCCGAAGAGATTCCAGACGGAACGACGGCTTTTCAATGGCTTTGGAAATGTTGCTTGTTTTGAGCTACTCGTGTAACTCTTTTTACCTTTCAGCACAACACACAGACAGACGAAAGCACAATGCTGCTCAGAGAAAAGTTGGCATCCCATCCATCGTCCTTGGGATGGAGAGCTGAAATTGATTCGGATGCCAACTCAGATAGGAATACAGTGAGTGTAACACAGATAACGTACGTAGTGCGCTTCTCAGTGTTACAGAAAAGGCGTTCACTCAACGATATCAATTACATTGGCATAATCATCGATATACGGTTGAATAAAGCATTACATATCTACAATTGTACTCGTGCCCAGCATGGCTGACAAAAAGCACAGTTGGCACAACAGAAGTATTTTGCTATGTGCGATTCAAAGAGAATGCAAAAAGCGGCTCTCACGTTGGAACGTAGTCTGTTGCCGAAACAGTCAACCTGACGCGGCATGCACCGTCGTTTGCCTCTTTGATTTATTTCGCATGAGGAACATTATTCTGTGAGCATCTCAATTGCCGTGAAACAATGCAGAAACGAGGGGACGTTCTGGAGCTGCCAACTGCTGGTTTGCGCGGGCGCTTATTGGTTGGGCTGATAACTTCCTTCGTGCAAATTCTCGCGCTCTACAGTCCGCATTTTTCTGCACGGTGGCACATGGCGCCTCGCATTGCTGGCATCACGCTACGGTTGTCCCTACGGCTAGAGTGTCTACAGGACCACTGGCCTCATGTGAGACCAAGAATGAGTACTTCATAAAACAAAATCTAATGATACCTATCCTCTGTGAGATGCCTCTATTAGAAGCAAACTGTGATGAAAAGCTTGGCATCAAAGAAAAAGTAATAATTGTTTTGGGGTTCTTGAGCTATTTGAATGACAAAAATGGATTAAGTCTCAAACGTAATCTTCTTTTAACTTCAATGTCTATGTCAAAGCAAAAGATCTGTAGCTTTGCACCTACTAAACCAAAGCAGCCCTCATTTGTATGAAAAACAAATTTGAAAACATTTCTCAAGCATACAGGTTGCTACTGCAAAAAGAGTTTAAAAAAAGAGAAGAGCACCAGGATGGTAAATATAACCTGAAAAACTAAGATATCAACAGGTAAACGTGACGATCCCCAGGATGCATCAGAACTCAATCAAAGCTTCACAACGTTTGTTTATAATTTTTTGGAAACAAAAAAAGACATTGAAGACTTCTTGTCTTGGTCGAAAGGGTTGTACCAACACGAAAACGAACAGTGCTCCAACATACTCAAATTGTACGCTTTCTGGAAAGCTTAAAACTTTGTAATTAGTTTTGTAAACTTTTCAGTGTTTTTGGTGTTGGATTGCGTCAAAATGGCAACATACTGTACTGTATGAGCCAGAAGCATGGTCGTGTAGATAATGCACGAGTAAAGTGAACGAAATAATGTGAAAAAGTTTTCTGAAGACTGGCCTCATGTGAGGCCAACCGTCTGGGCGTGTAGACACTAAAGAAGAACCAAACAATTCACACCTATAAAATGTAACTTGTGACTGCATTACTTTTGTGAGACAGACTGCTGGAAGCTGCTTTGCAGCTCTCATTCAGTAGCAGTTATTGTGGCTTTCGTGCGCCCAAACGCATTTATGCATGCTTCTCATTACGACGGACTAATGATACTGCTGAAGGTTCTCAAATATTCAGATACAACTACAAATTGAAGAATGAAGAAATCAAGCTTTCCTACGTAATTAATGTCATGCTCCTGGCGTGGTACATCATCTTTAGTCGGTTACATTCTTCGTCGTGTACAGACAAATTATCCGCATGTGGTGCAAATGCTGAAGTGAGGTACAGGCGGTGGGACGCACGGGCCGGCGCTGCGAGCAAACTGGCCCGCGCTGAGCGGGTTCATGCGCACCGAGCCGGAGCAGCGGCGGTGGCCAAGGCGCGCAGAACCACATCGAAGTTGGGCAAGTGGTCATCGCGTATGCATTTACACGACCGACTCGTCTCATCCTGGGCGTCACTTTTGCATCACAGAGATGTGCTTAGACCACGGCGATTCTCCAAGATAGTTTACAAGCTGCGCTGTGTTGGAGTGTTGTCGTCGATAGAGTTGTGTCAGTACAATGTAGAGCAGCGATCGCAGCGTACCCCCCACTATGACAGACGATTAGTCTGTTGTTCTCTCGTGAGGATAAGGCACGCTCCTTATCGTACTGCATGTGCCGCTCCGCAGTGTTACACAATGCGCGTGAAAAGTACGTTGTCGTTGTTCAAGGTGCGCATGCTGCGCAGCGCCGTCTCCTGCGGCCGGCGGCTCTGAAGCGGCGCGCAGGTTTGCTCGCCTGTGCGACGCTGTACTCGCGCGCTTGGCCGCACGTCGGTTGTGTAGCACTGCGGGGCGAAAGACGCGGTACGAAGAGGAGTCTGGCTGATTGTTGTAGGAGAATAGCAGACTCTACGTGTTAAATAGTAGATAATGCACTGCGATCGCTAGTGTAGCTTAAACAGACGACACCTTACTCGAATCACTAGTCGAAGACAGTGTAGCTTGAAGACGGCGTTCGAGACAGTATTTAACGACAGCATGGCTTGTAGTATGAAAAACAGTTGAGCACACGGCTTTTCATATGTAGACTGTCTTTGTGGTTTTGAGTCGCCCAATACCTCTATTTGTGTCACAGGCTGGGCCTTGTCGCGCCGAACACGTCCAATATACTCGCAGCCCCCCCTGCGGCCGTGGTGCGCTCTGGCGACCGTGCGCAGGTGGGCGACACCGCTGCGCTCGCTGACGGGCGCAGAGTGCGGCTGGGCGCGGGAGTGAGACGCTTTGCTCGCCGGCGGCGACGGCGCGTCATAGGGGCGACGGACAGAGCGCCAAACTCGCACAGCGCAGCGACCTTCGCCGAGCGCTTTGCATCGCTGGCGGCCGCCAGGAAGGTGCACGTCCGGTGGCGAGCGTGCTGCGCTGGCCCACTCTGGCGCCGTCCGCCAACCGGGCGGCGCGCGCGGCGCAAGTGCCGCAGCCGCCGATCTGGCCGCGCCTTGCGCGCCGCCCACCGCCTGCGTCGCCGCCGGCGCCGACGAGCCCCTCCGCAGCAGCCGCTCGGCCCGGCGCGTGGCGCTGTTCCGGACGCGCCAGGCGCAGCACACCCTGTCCAGCGACCGCTCTGTCGCCGACGCGCGGTCGCGCCGGTGAGCAGCGCCGCCACGTCGCACCGCCCCCCCAACCGCCCGCCCGGGCGCGCCGCAAACGTCAGCCAGTGCGCCGCGCGCACGCGCGCGCACGTCATTTCTCCGCACAACTCTGCTCTCAGCGGCGGCGGCGGCGGCGGCGGCCGCGCGCGGCGCGCGCAATGCGTCGCTGGCGGCGCGCCCGTGTGCGAATTCAGCGCCGCGCCCCCCCTCCCCCCCCCCTGCGGCGGCGCGCGCGCATTGCTGCCGGGCGCGCCGCTGCGCCACGTGCGCGGCGGCGCGCACGCGGGCGCACACGTGTGGAGCCGCGGCGAGATCGCGCGCGCGCGCGCGCGAGTGCGCTCGCGCTCGCGCGGCGCGGCGCTCGCGGCGCCAACGGCGATGCGCGCGGAGCGGGCGCGCGGCGGGGCGTTGGTGGCGACGGGGAGGGGCGACGGCGCCGGCTTTTAATGAACGGGCTCGGGCGAACAGAGACGGGACTGAAGACTATCAGTCGGCGGGCGAGGCTTCGCAGGGAGTCTCCATCGGCTCGCCTTCCATGTCTGGGGACGGCGTCGGGGCGACTTCCTCAAAGCTGTCGACGTCGGCCAGCGCGGGGAGCGCGGCGGGCGACTGCGTGGCCATGGGCGGCGGCGGCGGCGGCAGTGAGGCCATGAGCGGCGGCATCGGCGCCGGCGTGGCCATGAGCGGCAGCATCGGCGCCGGCGTGACCATGGGCGGCTGCATCGGCGCCGGCGAGGCCATGAGCGGCTGCATCGGCGCCGGCGAGGCCATGAGCGGCAGCATCGGCGGCGGCGTGGCCATGAGCGGCAGCGTCGGTGCCGGCGTGGCCATGAGCGGCTGCGTCGGCGGCGGCGTGGCCATGAGCGGCTGCGGCGGCGGCGTGCGCAGCGGCTCCGGCCGCGGCAGCGGCTCGACCGCGGTGGAGAAGATCTGCACGGTGGAGACCGGAGGCGGCGCCAGCGGCTGCAGCAGCTCGGAGCCGACGCCGACGGGGCGCGGCGCCTGCGCGAGCGCGGCGCGCAGCACGGTGAGCGCGACGAGCGTGACGGTGAGGCGCATGTTGGGGCGGGCGGTGAAGGGCACGGCCGGGTCGTTAGGCTCGGCCGCGCGCGCCGTGCTTTATAGCGGCGCGCCGCGCGCGAGAAACGCGCGGCGATTGCGCGGAGAAAGCGGCAGCGCGGCGGCGGCGCCCGTGCGCCAGCGGCAGGCGCGCGGCGGCGGCGCGCGGCGGCGGCGCGCGCTCGACGGCGCGCGATGGGCGCGGCGCGCGCGGCGCGCGCGGCGCGCGCGGCGCGGCGCTGCGCTGCTGTGCGCGCGGCGCGCGCAGCGGCGCGGCGCCGCTTTTCGGCGCAGAAACGCGCGCGGCTGCGCCTCGTCACCGCGGCGCGCATTACACCGCCGCGTGCCGTTCGCGTGTAGCTCGCCGTTTCTACGCGTCTCACCCGCGGCGGCGGCGGTCGGCGGGCGGCGGTCGGCGGGCGGCGGTCGGCGGTGGGCGGTGGGCGGTCGACGGTCGGCGGCCGGCGACCGCGCGCGGCCGCGCCACGGCGGCGTTCCACCGCCGCTCCGCGTGGCGCCGCGCCCATGCCGCAGCCGCGTGCGCAGCCAATGCGCGGCGCATGGCACAGCTGCTCGCGCGCCGCCCACCGCGCGCGCGCCGCCAATCCCACGCCCGCCGCCCATCGCGCGCATTCCGCCCATCGCGCGCCCGCCGCGTAAACGTTACACGCACTCTCATCGCAGCGCCCGTCTTCCTTGCCGCGCCGCCATATAAGCGCGCCCCCCATGCGCGCGACTGACTTTGGTGCTCACGCTCAGCGCGCCCGTCTTCCACGCAGCTCCGCTACCGCCGCCGCACCCCGCACCCCGAAATGGCGCCCATCGTCTCCATCGTTCTGCTGCTCGGCGCCGCGTCGCTGGCCGCCGCCCAGGCCCCGCGCCCCGTCGGCGTCGGCGCGGAGCTCCTCCGCCCGCTCCCGCCGCCACCGGCCTCCGCGTTGACCGCCTCGTTTGCGGCCCCATTCGCCGTGCAGCCCCCGCGCTCCACCACGGTGATCTCCAGGCCGCCCACCACCAGGCCGCCCACCACCAGGCCGCCCACCACCGCCCCGCGCACCACCGCCCCGCCCCGTCGCCGCGCGCCGGCCTCCGCCGTGCGGCGCACGCCGGCGCCCATGCCCGCGCCGCAGGTGGACCAGTCCACGCCCATGCCGTCTCCGGAGGCGCTGGACCCCAGCCCCGCCCCCAAGGCGCCCCGCAAGCCCATCTCGTTCTTCTCCTTCTATCCGCCGCCGTACTACTACAGACACCCCAGGCATGCCACTCGCCACTGGTAGACTTGGGCGCCGTTTGGCTCCCAGCCTCACCATGATGTCACGGGTGGTGCACGTGAGGGGCCGCTTCTGCGCTCGTCATGCGGCCGCGTTCCAATGCCCATCTTGCGCCCGTGCACGACCGCGCGGTACGGGCTGTTGCGCCCATGACATGCGCCCGTTCACCGTTGTTGCTTCTCAACGGGCTCGCACCCACATCATGGCAAACGCCAACCACCGTTAGATAGAACGCACAAATGAGCTGTTTGTTGCCGAATGCATGCCGCCTTTGCCCTCTGCGCCGCGACACTTGTTCATTCCACGCGCGAGTCAGTTAATGAATAAATACTCCGTTTAAATCACAACGTTAACGGCAAACAGCGGCTCGCCGCTCGCGCGCGCGCGCTTCACCGACCGCTGCCACTGCCGATGCCGGCGCGCGCACAGTTGAACTTCACCGCAAAGGTCTCGCGACGGTTGTGCTTGTTGCCCGCCTGCTGACCGTTGTGCGCTTGTTCTGCACACGCGCGCGCCGCCTTGCGCGCGCTCTTCTTCCGCCCGCGCCGCGCCGCCGAACCGTCGCGCACGCCCCCGAGCCCCGCGCCGCAACATTGTGAGCAACGCCGTTCAGAGCCGGGCACATACAAGCTTGCGAAGCGTCGCGCTGCCTGCGGTGAATGCACACATCGCTGTGCGAATCTGCCCGAACGCGGAACAAAGCCCTACATCTACCGCCCCGCTCACTTGTCTGCTCGGCCGCCCATTCACGTCCACGAGGTGCTGTATGCACACAGCGCCTCCTTTTCTATCCGATCCCACTTTTCTTGTTTTTCCGTAAACGCGCACCCATCCAGCCACGGGCTCTTGTGTCCGCAATTAAAGTACACCGTCTTTCCTCCGCGAAACTTCACGCTCCCAGTTTTGCTCACCTCCACATGTCGACATCTCCACATGTCGAGCGCTTTTCTGCCTCTGAAAGCGCTTCCGACTTGAGTCTTGCTCGCATTCGAGCCACCCGTCATCGTCATCGATGGGTTTAAAGAAAAGCACAGCCCGCGCCCAAACTCTCCGTTCTCCTCGAAATCAATTTTCTTCAGCTCCCTTCAAGTGGCAAACCTCACCACTGACCGCAGCGCCTCTTCCGACGCCAGGCCAATGTTACACGTTGTTCCTGTTGTCGCCTCGTCGTTTTCCACCCGACTTCGCCCTTGCCACCGGGTCCGTCCCACCCCGCGCATGTGCTCTCCGGAGGCAGCGAGCCATTCTTTCAGCCTGTGCGCTTCTGAATGGCGCTAGATATCGGTAGCATCGAAAAAGAATATCCAACTGGGCGAATGCTCATGTCGCACCATTTGCAGAGAGCCATGAATCCGACCCCTTTTCTTTTTCTTCACCACTCTCGCGTCTGCTTTCTGCTCATTGCTTCCCATGCATACGCACCGGCCCCACACAAGATATTCCCCAAACCATTTGCCGTAAGACGACCCCGTGTCGATCGGCCTTCGTTGCACTCGAATACAGTGCTTGGAAACCAGCACAGCCGCAAAAAGTGTGGCCTTATCCATGATCTTTTCAAACAGCATTTCTCTGGTGGGCAAAGTCCGTCCCATCCTAATTGTTTACTCCTGCAGTGTTCCATATAACTACGGATTGTTCATTCACATCTATTTCAACATTCGGTGAATGGATGCTGCATGGTCCACAACCAAAGTGCACATCTGAAAACGCGTTACTTTCAGTCAAAACATTCCCCAACGTCGTTTTGCCCTTGTCCATCTCTCCGAACAAGTACACGTTCCGGATTCTCCAACGCAGGCTTTCAGTGGCTTTGAACGTTTGATCTGCGTCTTTTTATTTTTTTCTTATTTGTACCGTTTCGTGCGCCCTGTGTTACTATTTTGTGTTTTTTTCTGTGAGCATAGACTAACTGTTGCTCATATATATTGCTATGACTTTATAAATCATGCACTTCTATGCTCATCCGTTGGTACCACAAGTGCTTCACTCTTGTCGTCTTATTTTCATTTTGCCTACGTCTCAGTGGTTCATGCGCCCAGACAATGGCGATCTGTATATCTAAACTCTAAGGCATTATTCTGTATCATGAACTGCGAATGAGGCAAGATCCGCCTCACATTGTTCAAATAGAAGCATAGCTTTAAAGCGTGCAGTTTTAAATTTTATTTTGCCTCTTTACCCAAGGAAATAAAAGAGCAATTTTTCCAAAATCATCATTTGGGACGGTTTCAAAACCTAGAGTACCTTACGTACATTTTTCAATTTTTCATTATATTCCATTTCGAAACGTAACGAAGCCAGAGAAAGCCATTTGACAGATTTGTTTTTAAAATACACCAAGGCGGGTAAAAAAAGAAGAAGAAATCAAGTTCAATCATTTTTATATTCTATTTTTAAAAGTCAAGCGATACTCGAGATAACTGCGATTTTTTCTGTTGGTGAAAGAGAAGAGAACACCAGCTCATTATCCCTTTCCCTTGTGTTGACAAGGGTACCTGTTCCTATCTACTTTCCTGAATATCCGTCACTCGCAATGAACAGTGATTTTCAGCAGCTTGTCATCGCTGATTTAGGGACCAATATGGCTCCGTTTTCTTTAACAGTAACAACAGAAGAGCCTGACGACGACGACTATGATCATGACGATCTCATCACTGCTTTTGAGGGTATGCTCGGTCTCTCTTATTCCGATGCTGACTTACTGCAAGCAACACCCCCCCAATCAATTACTGACGAGGCCGTATTGAATCGTTACAGCCCTGAAATGGTGCAATGCAACTCCGACCCTGCATGTTCGAGTACTAGAGAACAGGCTATGGCTCTAGAGTTTGGTGAGTTTCCTGAGATAGATCGTGTTGGGTTCACGCGCAGCATGCTCTTTGCAACAGTATCCAAAGCTGATGTATAGAATGACAGTCTACCTAACAGTACTGCTATACCCCGTCGGAAGCGTCGTCGTTTGACAGCGGAAAGAAAGGGAAGGACAACGTTTGGCTACTACATTAAAGGTCAACGTCTTCGTCGACCTGCAATTGCGGCTGTTCTATAACTTTCGACCAAATGTATTGTGCGTCACGGTCGTCAAATAGCTGAGACAAACGTTTCAGACCTTTTCGTTACACGACATAGCGAAGGGGGGAAAAGGAGGCACGGAGTACAAAAAACCATCGTCTTAGCGTTTCTTAACAATTATGCTTCTCTCTACTGTAGAACAGTGGCTCCTACGGAAATAGGGTGGCTTGGCCTTAAGTTATAATATTCGTAAGGAGGGCTCGTATTTTATTAGCTGGGCCACGTGGTGCATAATATCGCCCGCGTGCGCTACAGTATCCTTGAGGTACGGTAGAATTATTATTTATTTTAATTAATTTATGCAGGTAATTAGTACAGTAGCGAGACCTGCCGAGGCGGGCTCCCGGCTTGATACGTAATCTACCGGTTGAGCTCCACCTCTGGGGAAGTAAAGACAAGCACCCTTGAGTCTTCATCTACTTTTCCGGTTGGAGTCTCTTGTCGATCTACGCAGGTTTCTAAGCCGCCGATCCCCAGGTCGCATCATAGCAGCGCCTGTAGGAGCATTGTCCGCACAGTTAACCTCCCCCTCCGCTTGGTGTTTGCGGATCCTCTTTCAGAATTCCCCCGGCTCGCGACAGCGGATACCGGAGACCACCTTTAGGAATACGCGCCTTTGGAGTCAACAAAAACTCCTAACGGACGTTGCGCTTTACTACCTCGAGAGGAGGGCTGACACTACCACATCTATGGTCTTGAATGCCCTCGTGGCAGAGGTTCTAGAGATGAGACTCCGCTTTTTTTATTGCCCAGCGATATTACGAAAATAGATATACACGGCCTATATGAAGAGCCATGGGCCGAGACAATGTCTGGTTTTACAACTATCCATCCAATCTTGAATTCACCGAGGTTTCCTATCTCGTACAATCTATTTGTTCGGTTCTGGAAACTGCTGATGCCAACTTTGCGAATTGCTTCCACGGGTAGTGACTTTTGCGACACCTGTACTACGCTAAAGAATACTATTGCTAACGTCGGGCGGCTGGATGCCAGGTATCAAAGTAGCCAAATGTTCTTGGAACACCATCGTGCGAAGGCCAGATCAGAATATGATATGTACAGGAATTGTCAGGAAGAAGCAGTTCAGTCACAGTCTAACGAAACCAGGCATTTAGTATACTATTTTGCCGAGAAAGTGTTACTTCTTAGGCTCGAAAGACAGCCAGGCCAGCTGCACTTCATAACAGGCCTGAAGTTCGATTTTTTTGGTGTCTCTTGCAGCAACTTGTCTACAAACTACAGTTTTGGCTTATCCGAAGGCCATTGGCCTGATGAAATAACTGCCAACGTAGTGGTCTCTATGGTCCATACTGTGCTTGAGAACCTCAGGCACAATCCATTATCTGCAACATCAAAGTGTCTAAAACTACACGTGGACAATCGTAGCGGACCAAACAGAAACCGCTACATGTTATGGTACTTGGCATGGTGAGTTATTGTTGGTCTAGACGACTCTATGACACTACTGTTTTTAGTGGCCGGACACACAAAAAATGTTTGTGATGGTTCTTTTGGGCACGTAAAGAGAAAAATACGTAAAACAGATGTACGTACACCTGCAGACATGATGAAACTAATTGAACATAGTGCATCTAATACCTACTGTGTGCCATGTACAGATGTCAATTGGAGGGATTGGAAGGTCTATCTGAGCAAGTTATTTACGATTCCAACGGGTTTCAAGCTTTCAACACCACACATTTTTATGTTTGACCGATCAAATTTGGGAAAGGTTATCGTAAAGGATTTGTTTACTTCGACGGACTCGAATACTTTTAATTTGGTTAAGAGGAAACTAAATGCAGATTTTATTCAAAAGGAGTGGTTGTTGGACAAGGAGCTCAGTGGATTCAAATCGATTATTACTTCTCTGAATTTAGTGCCGTCTGCTCACGAAATCAACAGAAAGAACTATCTGAAGGTCAATATTCTAGATAGGTACTTTATGCATAACACAACTCTCCGATAAACGTACTTCGAAGATGGATCTGCAGGGGTAGGCGTCCTTCTGGACCATGATGTATCGGGCTTGGAATGTGATCAGGGCCATATCTCCTGATTCAATTGTTCAAATTTAAAAGTGTAAACTGTGGTAGAAGCGTTATAGCGTGTCCGAGATAAGTCGTTTTTGGACTTCTCGATAAAATTTCGATAATTTGGCCATAACTTTCGTGTTCAAAAAAGTACATAAGGTACTCTTGGTTTTGTAACATACCCATTTGCCTAAATCAAACAAACATAAAAGGCCCAAACACGTTTTCAACAAGAAAAAAATTATCAAATGATTGGTCTTACGCTTACAGATAAAACCTCCAAAATAGTTCAGGAAAACATCATCAGCACATGTATAATGCTAATACATTGTGTGGAGACAGTTTTGCATGTACTACTTGACTGCGTTATGTACAGTGCACTCAAAAAACATATTACCCCTAAAAAAAGCGCCACAACTGTACTGTTATATGAGGCATGGCGGTATTGTCGGACATGTCGTGGGGTTGTCATCGCAGGGAGCTCAAATATGTGGAGGTTTGTTTAGCACAAGGCTTGGCCTCACCCCAGTCGCTCTCTTGCGCCTGTCTCTCGCCTTTCTCTCTTTATTCGACCGAAGGCTGGGTTCTTCTATCATTGTGCTGTGCCCTTTGGCAAGGGGCTTTCGTACTGACAGGAGGCAGCGTCCTTTCGACATTGTATTCGGCACTACACTTTTGTTCTAATTAACGCGCCCTCTGCAATAGCTGCGCTCATGCGTCGTAGGTCTCACAACTGTAGGCTAGATTTTGCACATGGTATATACAGAATCGTGTCAAAAAGATATGTGCACCGTCTTCTTTCCAGTAAAACTGGCTCAAGGTCCTCCAATTTCAAAGCAAGAACAGCTTCAACTCATAAAGTTACATGCCAAAAAACATTCCAACAGTGCTATCGCTCAAAAACTGAGGCGTTCTAGGTTCACAATTGCTACTTTTCTAAAACCTCCGACTTTTTATGGATTACTACGATCTCCAGGACGCCCTAAAAAGCGCCGTGTAGTAAACACAAGGGGAATTAAAGGTACATTGTGCAGAGGAAAAGTATTGTGCAAAACAAATTCGAATAAATCTCAATCTCAATGTTTCAAAAACAACTATATAAAGGCAGGCAAACAACACAAATTTATTTAAATAAAAAAAAAGAAAAAATATTCTTTCTCGAAACCCATCACAGGCAAAACAGAGTTGACTGGTGTGCTGGAAAATCCTACTGGAAAAAAGAATGGAAAACGTTTATTTTTACTGATGAAAAAAAAGTTCAATTTAGATGGACCAGATTGTTATAAATATTATGGGCACGGTCTTTGTAAGGAAGGTCATGAATGTTTTACCAAGCATTCAGATGGAGGCTCTGTAATGGTATGAGGTTGCATTTGTAAAAAAAATTTGACTGAAAATGCATTTATTGAAACAACCATGAAGGTGAAAGAATATCAACAAGTCCAATACATTTACTTGCTATTTTTTGGTTTATGTCCGCATGAAGAAAACTTCATTTTGTATCAGGATAATGCGCCTGTACACAGTGCATATCTAATCAAAAATTGGCTACAGAAGTCAGAATTATCTGTTTTAGGGTAGCCGGCGCGCTTCCAGATCTGATTCCAATCGAAAACGTTTGGGGACTGCTGGCGAGGATGGTTTATGCGCATGGAAGGCAATTTAGGGTAGTGTTTGAACTCAAAAACTGTATTAAAAATTGCTGGTAATCTATAACAGATTCAACTGTAAAAAAAGTACATCAATTCGATGACGAAACGATGCATTAGCGTTATACAGCAAAAGGGATGCATAATAAGCTATTGAGCGTCGCGCAGTAAAGATTTTTTATTGATGATCATATGTTTTTGAAACGGTTTCTTGACTTCACTTTTACTGAATCTTGTTTTTGTAGCCGTACAGTATACATTTGGTAGTTTTTTGAGACTTCACAGCATGTCGTATGTTTTTGAAACAGTCTGTACTAAATCGAGAGGAGCAACCAATGATTAGAAACTGAGTCGGATTTAATCCGTAGCCATTTTGAGCTAGATATGGTCACAACGAAGATATCGAAGTACTTGTAGTGCAATAGAATGCGAGCGATATTTTCGATACGTTCGTGTTTCTATTTTATGAAGTAGACAAAAATGAGTCTTTTTTGAGAGACTGCGCGACGAAGTCGGTCTGCAAAACCGAAGTTTTTTTTCTCAGCCCTTCGTGATAAAGGTTTCAGAAAGATCCCTGTAGTTTTGCAAGAAGGGATTAGGCCATTCTTTTCGTAGAAAGCAAAGGATGCACTGGTAAATAAACGAAATACAATAAGCAGACTGACCATAGATATTGTATGTTCCATGACCATTGTGACGTCAAACCTAATTAGATATTTAATTTTAAGTAGCAATGGTACACTTTAAATTCCCAACGACGCTGCCGTAGTTCCGTGGAGAGATGTTAGCGACCGTATAACTCCATATTATACCTAGAAAGCTGCATGAGCTCCTTCCTTTATACTGAGCAATTTCAGCCCCTTTTCGGAGACATTCTTGAATTTTGAGGCTTCAGTCTACATAGTTACAATTATACCTGGAGCGTAACGAACAAGAGCACTGTCAAAAGGTTTTGTTTCCGTTGATCGGTGCATTTGTAGTTGGTAACAGCACGTCAAAGGCTGTTAAAATTATACCCCAGAGGTATGATGTTCCGCAACGTAGTTCCAGAGCCACGCCACTTGCGTTTGGTGTAATCGTTCGACTCGGCCGTCGGTTTGTGGATGGTACGGAGTCGCAAAGTATTGCTTCAAACCAATTTGGCCACTCGAAGTCCAAGAACCTATAATCCATATTACATTTTTTATCAGTTAGTACTTTAGAAGGTGCACCATATTGTATACATCCACTTGGTTAGGATTTCTGCCGCTAGGAAAATCGATGTTGTGCTCTTCAGCGAAATAGCTCGACTAAGCTTCGAAATCATTTCGGTATTTCGGAGCACGTACTCGTAGCCCCTGGAGGTTTCCAGCAGTGACTCTAGTACTTCAAAAGCGATACATTGTTTGTAGACCTGATGCAAGTAACAACTTCAGGTTTTTCTTTTGTTTAACTACTCCACTTAGGGTCGTAACCGACGAACAGCAGATATTAACACTGCCCAATAGAAGTCTCGCTGTAGGGTCTAATACATGCGTGACCTACCTGAAAGGCCCAAAGGCACGAAAATATGCGCTAAATACAGCATCCATTGACGTAATAATCTAAGGCAATTTCTTAGAGCATTCCATGAAGGTTGGATCTCCGAACCGAGTATCCTTCATGCTACAATTTTCTGCTGGATTCATTTCTGATAGACCTGTGCTTTCTGTTTGTTGCAATACCTATCGAATGCTGGTTTCTTTAGGACCTCATTTTTCGCTTTCGCCTTCGGGATGTTGTCCATTATTTAAAACAAGAGTGCAGTTCTGTCTTCGTCAGTTTCTTTATTTTAAAATGCTTCTATCAGTTCCGTGCTCGATAAGGTGCTTTGTTTTACGATCTAGGTGTACTTTGAAGCAAAGTTTTCTGCCCTCTATGCGTTTGTTCTGTAACCGATGGCTTGGAAACTTTGACAGTGCATCTGCTACATTTTGTTTGATTCAAAAGTGGCAATGAATTTCATGATGAGTTTTCGATGGGCATAATTTTCGTTTGGCCAGCTGTACGGTAGCATTCGAAAGACTAAGAAACCACTTCAAAACTTTGTGCTTTGTCCGAATGGTGATCATTACTCCATACAGGTAAAGCTTAACCAAAAGGATGCTACGCAGAAACACAAGGCATTCCATTTCTTTTACCGTGTAGTTCTACTCCGTATTGATTTGAGCACTGTTTCAGTATTCAAAAGAAAATTTGCTTCCATCTAAATACTACAGTATCCAGCCAAATCCTGCCAGAGCGGTTGATGAATCGGCATCAAAGGTTCCTGAAGGTAGGCCGGGTAAAAACAAGACAATGTGAGTTCAGACAGTCAAAGTCACTGAGATTCCTCCTCGACCGACAAGGGAGCAACATGCAATGCGTCGCGATGGACTGTGAATGCATCTGCAATCAGGGATTTTACGAAAACTGTATTACAGTGGCTCCTACAGAAATAGGGTGCTTTGGCCTTAAGGTATAATATTTCTGAGGAGGGCTCGTATTTTATTAGCTGGGCCACGTGGCGCATAATCTCACCCGCGTGCGCTACAGTATCCTTGAGGTACGGTAGAATTATTATTTATTTTAGTTAATTTATGCAGGTAATTAGTACAGTAGCGAGACCTGCCGAGGCGGGCTCCCGGCTTGATACTTAATCTGCCGGTTGAGCTCCACCTCTGGGGAAGTAAAGACAAGCACCCTTGAGTCTTCATCTACTTTTCCGGATGGATTCTCTCGTCGATCTACGCAGGTTTCTAAGCCGCCGATCCCTAGGTCGCATCATAGCAGCGCCTGGAGGAGCATTGTCCGCACAGTGAACCTCCTTCTCCGCTTGGTGTTTGCGGATCCTCTTTCAGAATTCCCCCGGCTCGCGACAGCGGATACCGGAGACCACCTTTAGGAGTACGGGCCTTTGGAGCCAACAAAACTCGTAATGGACGTTTTGCTTTACTACCTCGAGAGGAGGGCTGACAGTACCACAAAAATGTCCGCCCGATGCTGCGCGGAGGGAACATGTTTAAGGAAGCAAGACCATTGTTCACTGCATCCAACACGTGACAATAGCGAAGTTAATGGTGTTTAACTTTTTGCATTTCAAAGTCTGTTTTTCGTCTATGATATAGCTCCTAAGTTGTCCATGATATAGCTCCTAAGTTGTCCTGAAGCAATGGTACAGAATGCTGGCTAGTGATTCAAATTTCGGTCAGAAATTCTTTGAGCCACGATAATTGCTTGATACATTCGGAAATTGCGTAGAACGTAGCTTCCGTGGCAGATAAGGCAGTCGACTTCTGAAGTTTTGAGCTCCAAATTACAGACAAATCACCTATGATGATTACAAAACCTCCACTTAAGCGACGTTTATCCAGATCACGACCCAAATTGGCACCTGACCATGCTGATATATCTTGAGACAAGGATCGAGGAACATGCAATCCATAGTCGGCAGTTTTGATAAAGTAACGAAAAACCTTTTTCATGCAATACCAGTGTTGGGTCAGAGGACTGGAAGCAAAATTTCCAAGCATCGAAGTGGCCGTTGCCAAATTTAGTCTGGTTCGAGTGCTCAAAAAAAGCAAGCAGCCACGAACTTCTTTGTAGGGTACATTGAGTACCCTGCCTTCTCAGAGTCCATTCGAACAACAACGGCATCATAAAGACAATGCGTTTACGGCAATGGGTAAGCTGATGGGCTGGCGTCATCCAAGTGAAACACACGAATGATCTTGTCAATCAAAGGACGCTGGTAAAGAGATATGCAAATTAGACTTTCTTCAATGGAGACACCAAGATACAAATTTATTTTTCCAAGATCCGGTATATCATATCGAGAACAAAGCTGTGCCTTAACCAATGCAGTCGATTGAGGAGGGCCAAAGAAGCTGAGGTCATCGACATATGCCTGAACTACAACGGTGTCGTCATTTGCTTTCTTCCCAAAAACGCACGGTGCCGACTTAAGTCGTTGGAAAGCAATAGAGCAGAGAAACGTTGACAGACTATTAAACCAAAGTCTTGGAGCCTCTCTGGTGCCATAAAGGGGCTTAACGAGTTTTACGACCCGTCCATTAGCTTCATCTACACCCTGAATCTCAGGAAGCTTAATCCATACCGGGTTGTTAACAGGCATAGTTGCATTAGGAAAAGCGCCCTTGACATCTATATGTTGACGATCCCATTTTAATGCAGTAGCAATCAACAATATCACTCAAGATATTTCCAATTTCCACACTGGTGCATTGAGGCTGTTCGTATAGGAAATATTTTGGAAGTTTCTCCGGGCAACCAGTCTGGCTTTGGATCGAACGGGCTTTCCGTTGTGATCTTTTTTCAGGCGAGGAATGATTCCAGAAGGAATGGGCTGACTATGGTCGGTAGCAGCAGCTCCATAGGTTCCCAAAGAGCGAATTGTTTCGCATTCGGTTCGAATGGACTCCACCCACAAAGACGCATCTGATGATGATAGTTCCCGCTTAAAAGGTAGGTTCGTCTGATGTACTGATGTCGGTAATAGCAACACGTTTGCTCTCAGTAAAGGACACCGGTCCAATACCTGTTCGCAGGAACGGCGAGCAAGAGAACAGTGCGGGCTTTGACACAGGTCAGAAGCTTTAGCAGTAGTTTTAC